>PVJA010027871.1:11599-28246 GCA_004027025.1 Myocastor coypus
ACTACTAGATCAGACTCGTAGTGATCCACCTGTTTACAGACTCCCAAGAGCTGGGATTACAGGTGTGTGCCACCATACCCACTCTGAATTGCTGTCTCAGTGGGCCCCTTCGGCAGAGCCAGCACAGCAGGCCAGGGCATTGAACACCCGGCCCTTGAGCCTGCTTGCAGGCACTTTAATCTGCTGAGCTACTTGGCCAGCCTAGTGGCATCCATTTTTATAAATATTTCATTTTTTAAAATTTATAGTTGATGAATAGTGTTCTCATTCATTCCCCTAGCATTTATTGTTCATGACTGCTGATCTTGATATGTCAATATTATTGGATTGAGAAATACCAAGCAAACTAATAAAGCATATTTGTGCTTCCATCTGGTTGGTCATAGAGGCATGACCTTGTAGTGTACTGGTTATCTGATCCATTCCTCTTGGTACTGTTCCTTTTTGTTTCCTGACCACTGAGCACCTTTGCTCTACCGCACCCTTCTACAAAATTCCTGCCTTGTGTCTGATTGACTGTAGACTGAGTTCCTCAAACTGTGAGCAAAATTAAGAATCCCCCTCTTCAAACTATGGATAAAGGACATCGTGTCACAGCAATAGAAAATCTCACTAAAATAGAATATTGGTGCCAGGACAGTGAGGTCATCAACCTGACTATACCTGACCATGTAGTTTGCAGCCTGTGGAAGTAGCTTTCCAGAGGAGTGTAGAAAGGTCTGACGACACCAGCTGAAGAAGCCTCATGATATTGTGTGCAGAGTTTGATGTATGTGACAGAAAAACTGTTGGGGAAAAGACACCCTGGAACCCATACAAGACCATACTCACATTAGCTGGCATGAAGGGAACTGTTTGTTGGGGGCAACTAGCAGAAGCCAGGCTGCTTAGTGGACTTGAACAGCAGGGATGGCTAGGGAGGCAGGGTCTGTACAGAGCAGGGAATGGAGGAAGGTGAGCCACATACATAGTGAGCTTTTGCTAAAGCATTATTACCATCAAAGCCCTCTGGTGAAGGTAACAGAGTGTCTCTTCTGCTAAAATGTAATGACAGTGATGGCTGAAGACTAGTATGGCTGTTTTAATAGTGTCTTAATTTGACGAGGTGAAATTTGATATTTTAAAAATATAGAGCCAGGCATGATGGCACGTGCCTATAATCCCAGCACTTGGGAGGCTGAGGCAGGAGGATCAGTGCGAGTTCACAACTAGCCTGGGCTACAAAAGTGAGATCAAGGCCAGCCTGAATTGCATAGCGAGACCCTATCTCAAAAAGATAAAAATAAATAAATAAATAGATAAATAAGTAAATAAATAAAAATATAAAGGATCCCTGGCATGCCATGCTAGTCCCACCTCTGGGGGTGTGCTGAGCTGGCAATTAAGAAAGGGTGTGATGAATACCTGTAATCCTAGTATTTGGGAGGCTGAGGCAGGATGATCGGTGCAAGCTTGAGACTAGCCTGGGCTACAAAAGTGAGCTCAAGGCCAGCCTGAACTGTATAGCGAGACCCTGTCTCAAAAAGAAACAAGAAAAAAAAAAAAAAAAAAAAAAAAAGACAGAACCATCATTAATCTGTGTTTTTTCTTGGACCCATTCTGTGCCTCAGTGGTCTCCTTTGTAAGATGGTAGATGTACATAAATACGTATAACACAATAAGATTGCATACATTAGGTCTCTTTCTCTAGTTCCTTTCCAGAATTCTTAAAACTCTTGCCATTTCCTGAGTTTTATGGCTAATAGGCACAGATTTCTAAGCTTGTAAGATACTAGTAGGTTCCTAGGTCTGCTAGTGGTAAGAGTACCCTTTTGTATGCTAATAAGAGGACGGAGAACTGCCAACCTCTGATAGCTGAGGTTGTCAGAAAAGCAGACCCGGTGAGTGAAGCTTTGGAACTTCCACCTCACCCTTCACCCTCCAGACTGGAAAGGAGGAACAGAGATCTGGCTAGGCACCAGCGGCCAACCATTCTTAGATAGAGAACCTCTAAAATACTTAACCTTCAGATGAGGTCTAGCAAGCTGACAGGTTGAAGAACGTATCCAGGTGCTGGGAAGGATGGGAACAGATGGGCACTTGGGATCCTGCCGGTCCTTGTCCTGTGTCTCTTTTCATCTGGCTATTTATTTGTATATTTTATAATAAATTAGACAATAAGTGCAGAGTGCTTCCCTGTGTTCTGCATTCCAGTAGAGAAAATGACCAAACTTGAGGCGACACCACAAGAATTCCCAGTTTTAATCACACTAGCCAATAGTGTGATGGCCACCGGAAGAGGTACTGCCTAAATGCTAAGGGGAGGCAGTCTCGTGAGACCAAGGCTTTAATCTTTTGGGGCTGCGCTGACTCCAGGTAGTCAGAACCAAATTAAACACATAGTTGGTATCTGTAGAGTTGGAGAACTGCTTGGTACAGAAAATCCACACATGTGATATCAGAAGTATGTGAGTAGAAAATATTTTCTTCCTACTAACTTCCAATATTATTTCGAAGTTTGAGAAAGATGCAGCAAGAAGGCAGCCAGAGTGAGAACTCCAGGTCTCCAGGCTTCTCCATGCTTCACGTGCTTTTCCATTCACACACTTGGGGATGTCCAGATTGGGAGGCAGGTGGAGGTGGAATCCCGGGCAGTCTAGCAGGCTCTGTAGCACTCACCTGTGTTTAGAGTATATTTGGCGAGTCCTCCTACTTAGTATTTTATAGGCACTTTGCCTAGTTAGCCAACCTTAAATAAGATGATATGTATCAAAACTTTAGAACAGCACTGACACTCAGCAGATCCTTAACATCTATCATCTTTATCATTGCTATGAAATGAAGAGAAATAAAATTCACTTTTGAAAAATCTTCCTGCAGCTTTCACTGATTCAGTCTGGCCAGTTTGCACGACTGACTGCTAAGTTTGCTTTCGCAGAATTTACCTTATTGAAAGTGGATCAAATCTTCAACTACCAATGAGCCAGCACAAGGGGAGCTCTAGTTCCGAATGCAGCAATGCGCACAACCAGCTTGGAGCTCTTGTTAGCTTCTTAATACTAATGCTATAGATGTACAAGGGAGCCTGACAACCAAAGTGGCTGGGAGCAGCTCTCTGGGGACTATGGTTTAAACAGAAAGGAAACCAGTTTGAAAAGAAGCAGGACACCCCTAGGACTGACTTCAAAGGAAGAGATTCATTTTTTGTGAACTTAAGAGAAAAACTGAAAACAAACTGCTTGAAGATGAAAACGATCTGTGTTGGTTTGAGCTAGCATGATACTAAAGGCAGTACTAGTCTTGGAATAACTTCTCATGAGCTAAAAGAGAGCTCAGCAGTCTGCCATGCCCTTCCTTGAGCTGAGGACTCTGATGGAGCAGTCACTGCCCTGGGGTGGGAGGTGCTATCTCTAAAGATGAGGTCTAGAGACCTGTACGTGAATTCTGAGGCTTACTTCTGTCAAACATGGAGGTGGATGCCCTGGGTGATTCTCCTATCTCAGCACTGGTCCAGCTTTTATTGGAGTCTGCTCCTCAATATTTCTTGCTTCCACTTGAGATAGAACTCTTGAGGAAGGAAGACAAAAGAATGTCATTAAGTATAGGGATGCAGTCTCTGGGAAGATAGGCAGATAATACTGGAGCATGAGAGGGATACCAGCAACACAGACTCTGCAACGAAAGAAAACCATACTAGTAAGGAGGCAATTAAGGTGAAAGCTAAGAAATAAAAGAAGTCAGGCTTTGAACAATAGAAAAGCTTAAATGATATCAGCTCGTACTGCTCTTGTTGGCGAACCTCAGAAAGAGTCACCAATCTGCCCAGAGGTGACAGACATGACTAAAGACCTCTGCACTCATGGATTCTTATCCTCAGCTTTCTGCTTTATAAGCCCCCAAGTAGTAGCCAGGGACAAGGCAGACAGAGGACCTAGAAAATTAAGAAATTTGGCCCAAGTTCTCAGTGGGTGAGATACAGATCAAAGAGCCAAGCTTCTACATTACGCTGTCAATGAGATCTTTTTCTTCACTAAATGATTTTTTTTATTGTTGTAGCAGTCTGCTTTATTTATTTATTTATTTAAATTAATTTTAATGAGAAAGCAATAGCAATGAGACAACTTCAAAGCAGGCTAGCAGGCCAGTTACAGTAATTAATACTTTGCATATTATTGTCTTTGTAGTAGTTATTCAGTATACAAGATGCAGATCTATCTTGGCTAAACACTATTAGTATACATCTTTCTTCTTGAACTAAAAGAAAATAGTACTGTATCTATCCTAACTATTTTACACATACATACATATATATATATTTTTTTTTTCACTACAACGTGGTTCTTCATTTATATCCCCCTTTTTTGCTTTGTTTTGCCAGATATGGTTGTTCCATTGTCCTTCAAATATTGTAGGTGAGTGTCTTCACCAAAATAACCCAATATAGTCCAATAGTCCATAATAGTAGTGGGTTATCCACAGAACTGGCAGTGTCAGAAGTTGTTTAGAGAGAAAACATTCTCTCAGGCTTTCAAGGAGAACAAATTTATTAAGCAATGACCATGTCTCATCCAGATGGCTGGCACTGACAAAAGATCTACAAACCACTGTACATGGTTTTAGGGGATTTGAGGGGATTTGACTGACCTTGTCAGATATGAAAGATACTCTTTTTTGTTGCTGTTGTTATATAGGTCTAGCTTTATCTTGGTCTTCACCATCCAGCAGGAAAGTCTAACCATGAGGTATAAAAAATAAAGTCATATTAATATGCTGAGCTGTAAAAGGCTCAAATCGGCGGGATCAGTAAATCATTCTCTTTGCTCTGATGCTCTAGTAAGACCTCACTTCTCCACAGACATTTTAAAGGAAAAGCTACTCATCACTGGGAACAAGATTTCTCCATCCAGTAGGATTTTGAACAAAAATCCCCATTCTAAACTTTCCAAGTATCTATGACAGGTTTGCTATTTTTTTTTTAAAAAAGTGTAAAATAAATATAAAAATGTATAAAAGCTTTCCTCATTTTAAAAAGCTTTTTTTTTTTTTTTTTTTCTTCTCAGAAAAGAACAGCTCTGTTCTGACGAGATCTCTTTTTCTTTCTTTTTCTTGTGGGCCAGTGAGAATGCAAGCTTCCCATATGCTTGGCTGCACTCAGCAGTGGCAAAGAAACAATAGCATTTGATTTGACTTTTGTCCCTACTCCCTGTAATTTTAGCTGTCTGGCACATATTACCTTCCTTTCCACAGAGCCTTCCTCTTTCACTACCTGACAGCTCTCTGGTCTACAACTGGGAGCTGCAGATAAAGAGGTGGAGGACAATGGCGGCCTTCCGCAGTTAGTAATTATAATAATGTCCTCTCAGCACCATGGTGTGCGGGCCCCTGGCATAAAGTTACCGATTGGATTTGCATGAAGATGGTGCGAGGCTGTGCCCTCCCTTCCTCCCTTCATTCTCTTTGGATCCAGCCACAACATTCTTCCTCAACAGCAACACCATCTGAATGTTTTCCACATGCTATTGAAATGGCCACTAGAAGCAAGTGACTCATTTTCTTCCAGAAGACACAGCCAATATGAAACTGGGCTCTGGATTGGAATTCTAGCTCTAGTTAACACCTCAACAGAAGGGGGAGAGCTGTTGAGTCTCAACTTGAAGACACCTGCTTGTCCCATTGCCAGGCTGAAGTCCTTCAGATGACTGAAGACCCAGTCCCTCCCCAAGTCCATCTCCAGATCCATCTAACGGCCCCACTTGTTTATTTTCTTCTATTCTTTCCAGATTAGGATTTTATGGCTGGTTTTGATGCTTCCTTTTGTCATGCCTGAATGTGATTTTATAAACAGGATGGGAGTTTTACATTCAGAAAATCCCAGTACTTTAAATCTATCACAGAAGTGACTGTTGGTCGCTGCTATGCAGCTCAGGCTGGCCTTGAGCTCACTTTGTAAGGCAGGCTGGTCTCAAAGTCTCAAGGATCCTCCTGCTTCAGCCTCCCAAATGCTGGGATTATAGGTGTGTAACACCATACCTAACCTACTGGTGGCTCTTGGTGACACCTGTCAACCCTAGGCAAAGCCTTAAAATTCTTAGGTACTAAGCAGCAAAGTCTGACAGTTATACAAAACAATTTAACAAAAAAAAAAAAAAAAAAAAAAAGATTGGGAGAAATTTAAAATAATTTAACTAACTATAACAGACCAAAACAAAGCCATCTGCTTAACTACCAGTACTTGCTCCTACTCCAGTTTCCTTTAATCATTGACTAACATTTTTCTTTTTTGTCTTCTTTAGGGCAAATCATGGCACCAGTAATTACTATTATTGATTATGATAGTAATCATGTCTTTTCCTTAATTTTAACAATAATTTTTTAATTAGAAGGAAACATAATTCTTTTCCTACAACCTGGTGAAAGCTATGAATTATATTTCTTTTTCACCTTAAGTCCTTATCTGTCCCTCCAATTTCTTTCTTTCTTTCTTTCTTTCTTTCTTTCTTTCTTTCTTTCTTTCTTTCTTTCTTTCTTTCTTTCCTTTCTTCTTTTCTTTTCTTTTCTTTTCTTTTCTTTTCTTTTCTGGTACTGGGAATCAAACTTACAACATTGTACTTTCCAGGCAGGCACTGTGCCACTGAGCTGCATCCTCACCCTCAACTCCCATTATTTCATTTTTTTTTTTTTAAGCATACATGGTTGTTGCAGGGTCTTACTACATAGCTTGGACTAGTGATGATCCTCTGGCTTTCAGCACTGGGATTACAGGCATGCACAACTATGCCCACACTCTGGCCAGCTCAGGGCGTGCTGGGGGCAGGGTGGTCAGGCATGTCGTGCTTAGGACCAAACCGTGGTCCCTGTGCTTGCCTAAACTTACCTAAACAGGTGCTTTAGTCTACTGAGCTATCTCACCTGCCCTTCATTTTTTTTTAGTGATGCATAATGTTATTTATAGCACAAATAATATATTGTATGCTCTGAAAATTGAATTTCTTGAAAAGAATATATGCTTCTGTAGGGAAGCATGATGGTAGATCCTTATTTCTTACATATATTACTTACATATTTTCACATTTCTTTAAAATGTTTCTTAATATTGTTAGGTGTATTTACTATGGAACTTATTTTTTCCCTAAACTGATATTTAATTGGTGATAGATTTTAATACATTTTTGGGAAGGAGGGAACAGTCTACAGTGTCTCACTGCTAGATCGGACTCATAGTGATCTGCCTGTTGACAGCCTCCCAAGAGCTGGGATTACAGTTGTGCGCTGCCACACCCAGTCTCAGTCTCCATCTCACCACACCCTGGGGGCAGGGCCAGCGCAGCAGCCCCTGGGATTGAACCCTTGGCCCCTGCATCTGCTTGCAGATGCTTTAATCTGCTGAGCTACTGGCCAGCCCTTGTTTTAATATTTCTTACAAATAAAGACATGGGGTGATTGTAACACTTCATATAGGACTGCATTATAAAGTGCTTATAGTTCTACCAGATAATGTCTATATTTTGTATTATTGACACACAAAGTTTATAGAAAATATGTCTTGGACATCTTGCTTTTCATCTCTCCCCCAAGAATGAAAATTTCCCTGATGGCAAGAGGGACCATGAAAACTAAAACTGAAAACCGCTTTCCACAAAAGGATAGACTTAGAAATAAAACATTGAGACCCTGAAGAAATGAACTGTGTGGGGTGCTGTCTGTGCTGCTCCTCGCCCAAATCATTTAACTTCCCTGAGCTTGAGCTTTCACAAGCAAAAACAAGGCCAGAGCAACCACAGCACCAGAGATCGCTGTAACTCTCATAACCTGGATCGCAATGGCAAAGTGTTAGGCATGGCCTAAATCTTTGGTTTGTCAGTATTTCTTTTTGTTGATCAAACTTATTGATTCATTTTTTATTGTTTAGTTCAGTAGAGATGCTTCATGTTTCTTTGCAGTTGTTGACTGGTACTGTCCTGTTCCTGTGGTGGGTGCTCAGGGTATACTGCACTCTGATCTCTAATGCCAGATGTGATGCAAAGGGATTATTTGAAAAACAGGCAGAATAATGTTTATTTCTGGACATTCTCAGTATTCATAAGAATATACATGAGTAAAGTCAGCTCCCAAAGCAAGCTGAAGCAGTTTAAAGGGAAACTCTATAGTAGACCAAACATCTTTTTTCTCAAAATTCACACTACCAGAATATGTAAGATGTAAGGATAGAGAGATGGAGTGTTCTGTGTAGATTAGCTCTTTCCAGTCATGTCCCCTTATTTATCTAAGTCTTGATTTCTGTAATTAATTACAGTGAACATATTATTGACATCCATATTAAGGAAGAAACAACATGGATTATTAACTATCAACACCATGATTTCTTAGAGAAAATGCAGTGTTGTGTACCTAAGTAGCTAACATATCTTTATTGCTATTTACCATATTTCCTGTTTCACAATACCATTAAAATCTTTATCTGAAACAATGGTGATGGTGATGGTGCATTTGAATAAGAAACGACAATGGCCCATGTGGTCCAGACATGTTCCTCCTTAAAGGTTTGGCTTTCCATTAAAGATTTATGGAAAAGATTTATGGTCTTTACCATACAGTATGCATCACATTCATAAATTATAGTTCTCATTACTGCTTCTTCCAGGGATGTTATATTCTATTGGTTCACAATAGATTTCATAAATGTTATCTAATATGGAGATTCAGTGACATACATGAAGTCTGCCAGGTAACCCTCAAAAGAATACTCCTAAGGCTGATACCTGTCATTAAATTAACTTCGTCCCACGCATAGCAATTTCCAGAGGAGGTGGTTGGCATATTCCTCATTGTAATCAATATTGCACTGTGACAAAAATGGCAGAGAACACCTTAATTCTGCTGATCAGAAACTGACTCTGGACCCAGTAATCTGGGGATTTATCAAAATAAAAGCCATAATGTAAGATATACCTTCTCACCACTCCATATTCCCAGTAAATCTTTCTGCGAATTTATACGTGCATTAGGCTTTAAAAATATTTTTTTTCTGGGCCCACTCATCCTATTAGGGCATTTGGTTTGGTGGAAATGCTTTCTTTGTCCCTCAAGAGTATCATTAAAGTTCAGCAGTAATGACAGAGAAAACTACTGTACTTTGCATTGAGGCAAAGTCCATAGAAGCGCCGTGCTGTTCCTTCAGAACATTTAGCTGTTTCATAACTACTTCAAATAAGACCCGCCGGCTCCTCTCCTCTTGCCATATCCTGTCACCCCCTAGTCTGAAGCATTTGACGGCCATTAGGACGCAGAACCCAGCAGTAGAGCCCTCTGGGCTCAGTCTCCCAAAGCATCTGATTTTCATTTTTTCCTTTGGCATTTTCACACATATCCTTTTACAAACTTGATTCATTACTTTTTAGCTCTGGAAAAAATATTCTCCGGGTGGAATGAGAAATCAGGAACGTGGGGACTCATCCATGGCGTGCATGTGCTGTTCATGGGATGTGTGCCATTTGCACACATCACTGACAGGGTGGAAATTAAATCATATTTGGATCCAGTTTGTGGCAAGAATACCCGAGTGCCAACCTGAGGTCTTTGAAGTAGCATTCTGTACAACCTGTTATTGAAGCACTTCTGGCCAGCGTGAAGCAGAGGAAGTACCCACTGAAGGAAGAATATTTTTCTTCCTTTGCCATTTAAGCCACGGGAAGAATATTTTTCTTCCCCTGCCATTTAAGCCACATGGGAACATTCTTTCAACTCATTTGAAAAAAGGAAGAAGAAAGAAAGAAGGAAAAAAGAAAGAAAGAAAGAAAGAAAGAAAGAAAGAAAGAAAGAAAGAAAAGAAAGAGAAAAAGGAGCCACGCATTTTTTCTTTATTTTTCTCCCACTCAGTGAGGACATAATGACTTATGATACAAATATTTTCTCAACTTAGTCCTCTCTCTTCAGCTCTCCTCTAAAGTAGAATTTAATAAACAGATGTGCCTACCAAAAACCGTTCTTATAGATAGCCGTAATGAAGAGTGTGCTTCGGAGGTGCCAGTGACTGGCTTCTTGGAGGAAACAGCAAAGGCCAAGTTTTTCATTCTTGCTCTGGGTTAGAGAATCCAGGACCTGTAGCTTACGCCTTCTCCCCTGACAGTTTATGGAAAAACTGAACATGATAATCTGAGGAATTTGCCCCTCTCACAGTGTAACCCTGAAGCTTTAGTTCATCCCAGAAAGGAGAGAATACTTGGGGAGCACAGCCTACATAATAATGATGCTATATTTTGTTTGCAAGGTTTAGTGAATTTTCAGGTAGCTTTTTTTTTTTTTTTTTTTTTAAATAATGTACTTGGTACAGGGTCTACAGGGTCTCACTACGTAGATTGGACTCATAGTGATCCTTCTGTTTTTAACCTCCCAAGCACTGGGATTACAGGCACATGCACCTCACCCAGTCTCAGTTGGCATCTCAGCATGCCCCAGGGGCAAGGCCAGCATGGCTTGTGGTACTGGGGATTGAACCCCTGTCCCTGCACTCTGCCTAAGCAGGCACTTTAGTCCACTGAGCTATCTGGTCAGCCCTGTAGGTAGCTTTAAATGATCAGTCTACTAGGATCATAATGTGCTAAAATTAAAATCAGCAAGATAATTTAAAATTTTATATTAAATGCCCTGTGTATATCAAGGACCTTAGAGCTTTGAACACCAACAGTTTGGAACTGGCCAAAGGAACTACCAGCCCTGTGATGGAGAGACAGCTTCATTAGGCTTGCATTTTCTGGTTCTGTAAATGCTTTTCTGTTTGACTTCCTCTTCAGCCCAAACAGACATGGTGGTGTGCAGCTTACTTACCTAGCTGTGTGGACAGCAAACTGTGGTGGACAGCTGGGAAGCAGAGGAAGGCAGAAGGTTGGCCACTGGACCTGTCAGGCACAGAGCATTCTCCCTGCCCCTGCCCAGGACAGAGCGCTGCCTCCCAAGCCAACTGAGATGTGTCACTGCTCACACCTTAGTTGTCGGGAGGAGTAAACAAAACAAGTGTGTCCAGCACCATTTTAGGCTCATTGTAGTCGAGACAGTTCTTCGCTAGGAGGCTCTGAAATCTGCCACAATAAATAGCATGGCTCCCAGAATCTACTCTCACATAAGCTTTTGGAGCCACTGCTTATAGTGCTGTGGATAAGGTGCAGGAAATGAAACTTGCTAGGGGACAACTACAGTGAGTTCCAGGTCTTTATCTCCCTCTCCTCTCTCACCTCCATCCCAGACCAGCTTTGCTCACTGGACAGCAGCCTGTTGGGGTTGGGACAGCTGAGCGCAGGCCTGCTTGGGGCCTTTCCTTCTAGTTCAATGAACTGGGTGTGAAGTGTGCTGGCTCTGCCCCTCCAGGGAAAGCACAAAGAAGAGATAAATAGCCCGGGAC
This sequence comes from Myocastor coypus, assembly GCA_004027025.1. Taxonomy (NCBI): domain Eukaryota; kingdom Metazoa; phylum Chordata; class Mammalia; order Rodentia; family Myocastoridae; genus Myocastor; species Myocastor coypus. Next base: position 22,974 of record PVJA010027871.1, read on the forward strand.
CCAGGGAATCTTCCTGGAAGAAAAAAAAAAAAAAAAAAAAGTTCCACCTAAATTGTTACTGGTTTCCTCACAAGGTTAAAAATGTGCTGGCTAAGAAACCTTACCCCAGCACCACCTGGGAGGCTGGCTGTTTCTGAGCAAGAAAAGGAAACGCTTTCCAAAGTAGCACATGTGACAACACTGCTGAGCGCCTCTCAAGGGGCACCTGTCCCTCACTTCCTTCTTTAACATTCCATTATCGCAATAAAATCATTCCTTAAAACAAAACAACCCACCCACACTGTAACCCCATCTAGGCCAGCCATACCCTGGGATGGCAGAGAGGATCCCTCAGCTGTGAGACAGGGGCCCACCTGGGCTCTTTGTTCCCTTTGCACTTTTGTCCACGTAAGGAGAGCTCCTAGCACCTGCATGCAATTTCCAGTACAGGCACCTGCTGGTGAACTGAGAGTCCTTGGGTACAAATCCATTTTCCACATCCCTGTTGCTGGGGAATAGATCCTCCCACTGTGAATCAAAAAAAGAGGCCTTCGCACACACACAGAAAGACCGAAGTGAGAACTTCACAAGAGCACCAAGTTGGAGGAGCGATCCTGAGGTGCCAGGTCACTTTTGCTGATTTGTACACATTTGTAAACAAGAGTTGAAATAACGAGGTCATTTTTCTAGGCAAATCCCAACTGTCTGGCAGCATTGGGTCTTCTGGGTCCCTGTTCAGGAACCTAGGACACTTTTGCTTTGAGGATGAGCAGATAGGCGGTCTTAGAGCTCTGGTACAGCACTGGCAGTCTCCAGCCTCCCAGTGGGAGGAATACCTGCTCTCGAGTGAGCAAAGCTGGTCTGCGATGGAGGGGAGAGAGGCAAGGGAGATAAGGAGCTGGAAGTCACTGTAGTTGTCCCCTAGCAAGGTTCATTTCCTGCACCTTATCCACAGCACTACAAGCAGGGGCTCCAAAAGCTTATGTGAGAGTAGATTCTGGGAGCCATGCTATTTATTGTGGCAGATTTCAGAGCCTCATAGAGAAGAACTGTCTCGACTACAGTGTGCTTAAAAGGGTGTTGGACATAACATTTGTTTTGTTTACTCCTCCCAATAATTAAGACATGGGCCATGTCATTCACATTTTATACATAAGGGAATTAAAGTTCAGAGATGAAGTAATGAACCCATGACTCAGTTGATAGAAGGAAGGTAATAGTGAGGGATTATGGATTTGAACTCTGGTTCCAAACATTCTATTAAGTCTACTGAATCAGTTCATCAGAACTTTTGCAATGAATACCAGTAAGGAAAAAAGATAGATTTGAGCCCGGCTAGTTGGGCATGGGAATGAGATGGGATTTGTAGCTTCCGGTGTTGCAGCACATGGCTGCTCTATGCAGGTGGCAATTTCTCAGTTCTCATTTTTCACCTTAAACTTAAGTGACAAGGTGGGCATGGTGGCACAGTCCTGTAATCTCAGAACTCCACAAGGCTAAGTTGGAAAAATCACAAGTTCAAGTTTGGCCTGAGCAATTTAGCAAGACCCTGTTCCAAAGTAAAAATATAAATAATGGGCTGGTAATATAGCTCAGTATAAAGACCTTGGGTTTAGTCACTGTACTGGACGCCCCCCCCCCCCAAAAAAAAAAAAGTGACAAAGTTGCTGTTAATTCAATAATACATTTGTTTGCTTCAGTATAAAAATATGATTTCACTTCTCTAGGTGTCACGAACCAAGGATGTGCACTTAATCTATGGCTGTGATTGGCCCCTGGGTGCTAGTGGTTGCTAAGCATGTGTCTACTTGGGTGGTGTCATAAGTGCTGCCTCCTTACCGGGGGTTACAGCTGCAGATGACTGTGCTATCAAAGGATTTGTGCTTTCAGTAGAAGGCTGGGCTAGAGGAGGCTCATCTTGTATGGGGCTGATATAACGACTGAGGAGAACGAGGTACAAAAGTTAGACAGGACTTAGGTTTGAATCTCCACGGACTTTTGTAAACATCAACTGCTTATTGTGAGAAAAGGAACCAACTGTACCTACCTCATGAAGGGTGTTTTGTAAGGATTAGGGACCACAAAGCACTTAGCTCAGAGATTGGGGTATGCTGCATGTTCAGATGTGGTCCTTATCATTCTTCACAGCAAGAGGGCTCTGAGACATGGCGTTGGCATGCCTGGGCATGTGGCTCTCAGCAAGCGCATAATCCCTTTCCTGTGTGCCTTGCTGCCTGACCTGCCCTGGAACAAAGGAGGCTGGGGACTCCCCTCCTGGAGAAGACAATGGACTGATGATGAGCCCGCTCTCTTTCTAGCCTGTGGTTTTGGACTTCCACAGCCTTGAAGGACAAATTCTTTGCACCAATGCATTTTTTCCCTTCTTCTAACTGTTCCAAAGGCTGCATAGCAAGCATGCCATCCAGCTGTAACTACAGGTGTTCAGCACGGTGTTTCTTAGGCATTTCTTCTTACTACCACCTAGAAACACACGTAATAGGTTGGGCTTCTTAGGTCTGCTGCAAATATTTACAGCAAATGATAAAATATGGTAAGGATATAATTGCATTTAACAGAGCAAGAGACAAACCAACAAGATAGTGGTACACTCTATAACAAGCGGGTCAGACATTTCTAGGTTTCCAGACACTGGTGAAATACAAAACTTTAGAGTCAGTAAGAACCTGCTTTTACTGTGAAATTTACATAAAGGGCATGAGCAACTCAAAATGCATGTTAGCAAGTCGTTCTCTTTATCTCAGGGTAGTGGAGACCTCCTCATGGCTGCAATTGGCTGACTTGCCAAGAAAACCTGAGGGAGCATTTGGGAAGCTTGTGCATATTATGTAAGCCAGTTTATTTTGGGAGCTGGGCTGTCGTGTCCGCTCCGTCCATGGTGCCCCACATTTGTGCTGGGTGAGCAGCTATGAGGAAGAAGCAAGGCTGCCTGAGTAGGGAGACACTCCCGCCAAGCTTGATGAACTCAGCCCAGAGATAAAATTGATCGGGAATGTAAAGGCACTGCCAGTTCTAAGCCTATTGATCGCCTCTAGTTGCTCCTCTTTATAAACACATCTGAAATCCACTTGTGAGCCCCAGCTTTGGATTTCTGAGAAAATTCTCTTTTAACTGTTCTACTCCATCCAGTTAAATATTTACCAGAATTTGTTAATGAACTCATAATGCAAATTCCATATGCTTCTAAGTCAAGTTTCTCTGAATGGTTCTGATTTAGTGTTTCAGAAATTTGTACTGTAGGATATTCACAGCTTTATACATGCCTGTTTATGTTCTAACCTGTCTTCTTTACATTGTTTTGATGCTTGTTAAAGTATAATCTCTTTTTATTTATTATTATTTATTTATTATTTATTTACTTACTTACTTAATTTTATTTTTTGCAAGACTGGGGTTCAAACTCACCACTTTGCACTTGCCAGGCAGGCACTTGTGCCACAGAGCTATCTCCCCAGCCCCTATAATCTCTTTTTAAAAAGAAAAAAAAAATATTTCTTCCTAGAAAGCTATAAAATGAGCACCCATCAATGATTTTACCTAACTTAGTAATTAATAGAGGGGCTACTAAGGTGTTAAAACCAGTCCAAATGACTCTTAAAGTGTGACACACAAAATCAATTCCACAACAACAAGAAAATGTTAGAGTGTGATCTTTAACTTGTACCTAATCCTAGTGCATGTTCAACGGCCAACAGGTAGGGGCACCTGGTTCATGCCGGTAATGTGGCCACTCTGGGTTCGAATTATTTGCATTTCCCCTGGGTTAGCATCTCTGTGTTAATCTCTGCCAGTACAGAAATACATACTGTAAAACAGGCAGACTCTTGTCCTGCGAATATAATGAGTAATCTCTAAATACTGACATACAATTAGAGTCTCTCATTTGTCAAAGCAAAACACTAAAACAAAACACAAGGAGCTAAAAGTTCTCTTTGGATTCCTCACCTCCATGAATTCCTTCCCTGCCTCTCTCATCCTTTCTGTCTGCTAAAACTTTAGAAAGACTTGTGTAGGGCTGCTCCTCCTGACTCTTTAATCCACTGCAATATGAATTATAGCACCATTATTTTATGTTCTGGTTTTGGCTATGGTCACCAATGACTTACTTGCTTTTAAATCGAATGGATTTTTTTTTCTTCCTTATCTTATCTGACCTTTCAGCAGCTTTTGTGTTTGACCACACACATTGTACATATCTCTTCCTTTGGCTTCTGGGGCTCAGCACTGTTGGATTTTTCTCCTACTTCTTTGGGATTCCTCTTTGCCTTTTTCATACTCTTATTCTCTGCTATCCTGCTATGAAATCTTGTACTTTATCTATACTGAATACCCACCCCTCTTCTATTCTTCAACAACTTCTTCTCAGATATCCTGTGTGCTAATAATTTTAGTTACCTCCATTTGCAGATAAAGTACAAAACTGTATCTCTATGATAGACACTTCAGATCATATATCCCAGTAACTAAATAACTGCCTTGGAATACAAAAAGAATACACCTAAGCTTGAACTCCACCGCCAACAATTCTGATTAAAGTAAGACTTCTTCTGGATTCCATATCTCAGTGCATGATAACATTAGCTATTCAGTGATTGGACAATGGAGGTTCTGTAGTCATCACTAATCTACTCATGCATGAATCCATAGCTAACATGTGTGAGGCATGGTCAGAAGAGGTAGATCTCTGGGGGCATGACAGCATGGTGAACCTCCCTACCAGGCTCCTCTCCCCACTCTTCTGCTTTTTGAGCAGCTTTCCATGCTTTCCTGCCTTTCAGTCAGCCAACTATAGACTGAATCCCCGTGAAACCATGAACCAACGTACTCCTCTCCTCCTATAAGTTGCTAGTTTTGAGTATTGTATCTCTGTGACAAGAAAGTGACTAAGACTGAAGTGAAGGATTCTGGGTACTCTTTCAGGGGAAGAGCTGCAAAGTAGGAGGGACTGAATGGTTGCATCACTTCTTGAAGACTGTCTAAACAGCACTTTTACAGTTACACCAGGCAGAAACTAACTTCACTTCTCTGAAACCAATAATGTGCTGGGATCAAGCAGGGCAATTCATTTATCTAAGATGATTATCAAAATTATCTAGCCGGGCGTGGTGGCTCACGCCTGTAATCCCAGCACTCGGGAGGCTGAGGCAGGAGGATTGGTGCGAGTTCGAGACCAGCCTGGGCTACAAAAGTGAGCTCAGGACCAGCCTCAACTGCATAGCGAGACCCTGTCTCAAAAAGGCAAAAAAAAAAAAAAAAAAAAAAAAAAAAAAAAAAAA
>PVJA010027872.1:0-28149 GCA_004027025.1 Myocastor coypus
TTTTTTTTTTTTTTTTTTTTTTTTTAGAACAATACACAGCTTTATTACATGAGTTAAGCCAGGAGGACAGGCTTATTTGCCTTTCCAGGCCTTGATTTTCCTCAGATAGAACTCCAGCTCTTTGCCGTCTAGCACATAGGCATCTGCTCGGCCACACTGGCCTGGTCTTGATGCAATGCAAGCTGCAAAAGAATATGTGGTCCTTACTATAAATGACAAACAGATTCCACCCAACTGTTTTCCTTTTAGAAAAAGATACAACCCATGTTGGTTCTGGTATGGGGGGCGCAGGCACAAAGCCTATGTCTCACTTCCAACCTTGTCGACCTACTACCGCCACCACCCCTAGAAAACACTTAAGGAGAGCAAATGGTCCCAAGGGAAATCTTTTCTACCTTAATCTGCATAGAGAAAAAAAAAATATATATATATGTATATGTCATGTGCTGGTGGCTCAGCAGCCTGGGAACATGTGTCAGTAAGCCCAGCCTTGTGCTTGGTGAGAGCAAAAATCCTGCTTTGTGTTGTAACTTTCTTCTATGGAGCTTGTAGGACATTATGTGTCCTGTATCACTAATCTTCATAACATCCTCCTAGTTATGACAGTAAATTGAAATGAGGACTGTATTTTAACCTGAAAGATCATGGAATGGGAAAAATTAATAAACAAAGATGCTGAACACAGCTGATCTTGTTAAGAGTGTCACAGGGCCAGACACTCATTCCCCATCACATTACATGCACCATTTTCCATAAGTGAATCTTCCTTTCAATTTAGAGAGAGAACCATGACTGAAAGCTGAAAAGAAGACTCAGTGACTGCGCAGCAGAGTGGAACCTCAGGGCCTCTGTATTTTCTTTTTAATTCTGTTCCTAATTTGTGATGTGACCCTGAGAAACCTTTTGCCCTCTTTAATCCTCAATTGTTTTACTTACAAAATAGTATTGTGCAAAGCGTGTTGCTGTGCACCCTGGTTCTGGCTTCGTATACTCTGTCTTTTGTTGTCTCCTTTAGTTAATTTGTCCATTTATTCAACAAATATACATTGATCATCGTCTATGTTTAAGACATTGAGCCAGACACTGGGATCATCATAAAACATGAGGCATTAACTTAAACTTAAAAATAGGAGTAGGAAGTCTTACAGGTAATATACATTACATATATAACATATATTATAAATCTGTATGCATTAGATATTACTGGATGATGTAATGATACACCAAATTGATTATCATGATTTGCTTGTCACCTGTCAGTAGAGGATAAAGCCTCACCCTTAGACCTTCTCATATTACTAAGAAGCTCTTTGTAAAATGTAAAAGAAATAGCAGCAAAATTTTCAAGGCGGTTTTGAAAACTAAATTAAATAATTATAAGAGAAATGTTCACAAATGTAAGGCTGCACTTACTTTTTATTGTTCTAAAGAGATGATAGGTTTCTAGTAAATGATGGTCAGCGTGGTCTGAGGCTGACAAGAAATACTCCAGTAAGTAAAGAATAGTCCTGACAGAAAGACAGGTATAAACTGAGACATGGAACAAAAAATATGGAATCTTACATAGGGAGTTCAGTTTGTTCTCTGTGAAAGTCTGAGAGAATGTCTTTCCTTAGGCACACTATATATCTTCAGTCTCTTTCCTCTGTAGCCCCATAATCTCCCTGAACAGAAAATCTGGGAAACCACTGAATGATAGGACGTTATAGCACAGGTTGTCTTATGTCCTGAGTCCTCACTGACCTTGAAGGGCTAGGACCAAAATACTGGCAATCCTTGCAGCAATGGCTGCGACTCATCCAGAGAGCTGACACTGACAACAGTTCTACAAGGCACTGTACATGGTTTCAAAGTAAATTCTGAGGGGATTTGACTGACCTTGAGAGATACAATAATTACGTGCTTTGTTATACAGGTCTTGCTTTAACTTGCCCTTACCCACCCAGCAGAAAAGTTTAATCGCAAACCATAAAACGTAAAGCTAGATTAGTGTGCTAGCCTGTAAAAGGCTTAAATCAATAGCTTCCAACATTGCCAGTTTTGCCAATAGCCCACTGTGATTATGGAACATTAGATTATGTATGCAACTATTTCTCTTAGTTCAATGAGAAGAAATTTTTTGTACCAAAAATGATTAGAAAAATTATCATGTTTACAGCCTGTGCTATGTATAACTACTAGGAAGACAACAATATGAATTATATTAAATATTGGGAATGTACTATTAACGTGTTTTGAAACTGTCACATTGTTTTAATTTATTTTTATTTTTATTTTTATTTTTTTCTTATTTCAAAACCTTTGTTTGTTTATTCACTCATTTTTATGGCCGGCTCAGCCTGCCCTGAGGGCAGAGCTGGCACAGCATGTGGTGCCTGGAATCCGACTGTGGTCCCTGAAGCCGCCTAAGCTTTCCCAAGCAGGTGCTTTAGACCACTGAGCCAACCTGCCAGTCCTAAACTGTCACATTGTTATTCTCTGGCTAAAATGAACTAGAGATGCAACACAAGAAAATTGAAATTATTCTGAAAATTAGGGTCTGCTATTGAGTGAGTCCAGCACAGAGATGATGAGGAAAGTATAAAGCAGACAACAAAGCTTTCAGCATGGTGTGGAAATCATAAATGTAGTGAACAATGGGAATAAAAGCCAACATTGGTAGAAATAAGGCAGATAAAAGACCTGGAAAAATTAAGGTACAATAAATTGAAAACTATTATACAAAATGTTGAAGATATATAGGACTTCGTAGTTTAATTATAGCGACATTTTGTTTGTGATTCTCCTAATCTGCTTCAGCCAGCAGTGCTAGTCCCCTTCTTAATCCCAAAGCCTCAGAGTTGTGATCCAGGCCATGACTGTGTACCCTTCTCCTAGCTCAGACCCAGAGCAAGGCAGCTGACAGCCCACTTCAGCTCCTTGACCAGTGACCTCCCCGTCAACACATCTGTCCCATTTCCCCTTTCTCTGCCCATCCTGCAATGTGCACTCATGCATATGGACTTTCTGAATAAGTCAGAAGTAGGTTGAACTCAGGAAAAAAAAATTAAAGTCTCTAACCTACAAAGGTAGAACTGTGTGCTTTCTTCTGGAAAATTGTCGCCATGAAATTGGATGTGTGTTCACAATTCTAAGGTTTGTGTGTTTATCTTTTCATGTTTTATGAGTACATTCATGATTGAAAAATATCCTAATTAACAAATTCTGGGTAGTTTCACATTGGTAAGAATTATCTTGTTTACATTTTTATGAAGCATGTCTTTCATGGGATTACCAGATATAAAAATTGTTGCCCAAATATAAATTTTCATAATTTTTTCCTTTGGATACAAACTAGTGAAACACTGATATAATAATAAAAATACAATTATAATATATTCTTTAAAACATCCCCTGACTAACTAATGAGCTAGGAAGGAGAGATGCTGTCTTTCAATTTGTTCCTCATTTTGTTTTTCACCTTTTGACCTAGTTTTTCTTTCTTCTTTTGATAAATGGTTTGCCTTTGATCAACAAATCAATGATCAGAATGCAAGTCTTCAAAGATCAGAACAATTTCTTGATGGCTAGACTGATGAGTAATTCACTATTAACTGGTCCATTTAGCGAAACTATGTAGCCACATGTTTGTCTATGTGCATTTTCCTGTAAAAAAAAAAAAAAAAGAAAAAACACTACCTAGAATACTTCATTTGTGAATGTAATTCCTGTAGATCACCAAACTATAAGAGTGATATTGATTTGTGGGTTCACCATGCCGTTGATAGGGACCAGTTTTAGATAAACTCATCTCTAAACAAAAGTGATGTCTTATTCTCAAGAGAATTCTAATATAGCCATGCATTTATGAAATAAAACATTTATATATCAAATATATATATATATATATATATATATATATTCTACTTTTTGTATTTTTTACCATTTTTCTAAACTCCCAAACTGCTATTGTCTTCTTGCTATTTATACTAATTTCTCATGATAAATTTTTTTATACTTTATTGTAGATCAATCAATGGAAAACAATAGCAGTTCTTATGTATGTGCTCACTTATAACATTTCCTAAATAAATAGATGGCATATCTCCTTAATATCAAATATAATCGTATCACATTTTTAAACCTAATTTCATATATTTTATACATTTGGCTTTCACAATATCCTAGTAAAATGGAATGGCAAATATTTTACTATCCTTAGTCTCAGCTAAGTAACCTGAAACTCAGTTGAATAAACTACTTGATCAAATTTATATAGTAACAACATTTTAGACTAGAATTCAGTCTTGTAAAGGCACCACACTATATTTACTTGATGCAAAGTGAACATTAATGGAACACTTTAATGTTTCCCTTTAAAAAAAATAATTCATTATAACAAAAGATGTATCAACTATTAAAACTGTCCTGATAATCTGTGGTGAAACCCAGTTTTATTGTTATGTTTATCTTTTTTTTTTTACAAAGGAAAAACAGCTGGGATGGAGTACAGGAGAAAAGTAGGAAGAGAGACAGAGAGAAAGAAGAACAAGATAGCTAAGATTATTAGCTTATTATACTGCTTATTTCTATTGGTTTAATGAAAGGAACAGCTTTTTTTTTTTTTTTTGCGGGACTAGGGTTCAAACTCACGACCTTGCACCTTGCACTTGCCAGGCAAGCACTTGTGCCATGGAGCTATTTCCCCAGCCCCCAGGAACAGTTAACATTTAATTGTTTGATCAATTTTGCATTCTTTTTTTATTATTATTATTATTTTATGGCTGGCTCAGCCTGCCCCGAGGGCAGGGCTGGCGCAGCATGTGGTGCTGGGGATCCAACCACAGCCCCTGCAGCCGCCCAAGCTTCCCTAAGCAGGCACTTTAGACCACTGAGCCATTCTGCCGGGCCCCTAATCTTGCATTCTTATATTGTATTCTAAATCTGAGCCACTACATTGAATATAACAATATGTAATATAGCAACCATTGCTAATTTCCTATTTTGCTTTTATTGTTTTGTTTTTGTCTTTGTTGTTATTTTGTTTTTGCTTTTTTTTTTTTTTTTTTTTTTGCTTTAAAAAAAAGAGAAGTGTGGGATTTGAAATAATGAAAAGAAGCCATTCTCAGGAATAAAAAAAAAATGCACATTGTTTTCATAGAAAATCCAAACTAGTCTATAAACCATTGAAAGAAATTAATTTTTCAAAGCAGCTGGATAAGACAATGTCTTTTTACACAATTAATAGCCTTATTAAAATATAAATATATATATATATATATATATATAACAAATTGGAAACACTTTTAGTAGCAAAACCCTTAAAAAATATAAAACTACACTAAAAATATAAGAACTAGAAAATTATAAATATCTTCAGCGATATAAGAAGAGAACTAATAAATAACTTATAATTTCTATTTTAAGAATTATCAATTGTTTAAATGTAAAAACCTTAAATATCAAAAAATGATGGGATTATTATGTATATAAACAGATAAATGCCTTGTTCTTTTTATGATTTTTCCCAATATTATACTAGCTCATATATTTATATCTCCCAAACAAAATATTATTTAACTTGATACTATCATTTCAAAAATGGTGGATAGATCAAAATAGTAAACTTAAACAAAAATTTATCTTTTCAAGTATAGAGGATCTGGTAAAACTAGAACTCTCATGAACTACTGCTGGGAATAAAAGAATGGTAAAACTCTGAAACAGTTTGTTCATTTTTTTGAGAGTTATTCATAACACATAAGGCCTGGGGTTCAAACACCAGTATTATCAAAAGAACTAAGGAAAACGGAAAAAAATAGTATCATGAGCAACACAATATAGCCATTCCATTCCTGGATATTTACTAAAAAGAAAAGGAAGTATGTGTCTATACAGCAATTAACACATAAATTTTAGTTCAAGTAAGCAAAATCTAAAATAATTTAAATGTCTATCAATAAGGGATGGGTGAAAAATTGTTACAAGTACAATGAACTGAGCCACTAGTAGGCAGTAAAAAGGGCTGAATTTTGATTAGCAACATTGGACAATTCTCAAATATCAATTCTGAAAGTACATAATCAAAACCCTCAGTTCATTTCTAGAAGCTCGAATTAATCTTACAGTGGTTGAAAACTGATCAAGGCAGTAGGAGTAAAAGGGTAAGTATTGAGAAAGAGGGGAAGTACGACAGTGAAGTTTTGTTCGGTGAGGCATACCTGCCGATGGGTAATCGCACATTGTCATTTGCCAAATTTACACTTTTTATATACACAAGTTATTTTGTTTCAAGTAGCTCCAAAATAAAATCATTTAGCTTATGATGCAAAGTGAAAAGCTTGAGAATCAAATAGCAACTGATTGGTATTCAGGGGCTTTCTACCTATGAGAACTGGTACAAGGCACTGAAACCTTCTAGGCCACCATTTGCTGTCTTCAGAATGGAGATGATGATACTCACCTTGCTTGGTTGTGGTACAACATGAAAATCTGAGTGTTGTGATGAGATTATCAGGGTACACTACCAGCCTAAAATATTGTGAACAATATATCTTATTTTATTGATAATTTTCTTTCTTTTATTTATTTATTTATTTTTTCTTTGGCTTTTTGAGACAGGGTCTTGCTATGCAGTTCAGGCTGGCCTTGAGCTCACTCTTGTAGCCGAGGCTGGTCTCAAACTCGCAGCAATCCTCCTGCCTTAGCCTCCCAAGTGCTGGGATTATAGGCATGCACCACCATGCCCTGCTACTTTATTGATAATTTTCTAAAAAAAAAATCCTTCTTAAAAATGATATTGTGTCATGATGGCCTAATAAAAAAATAAATCTATAAATTGGTATGAGGTCAATGCTTGGTTAGTATGAGATTTTAATTGACTTATTATGTTCTTTTAATTTTATCTAATCTTTTGTGAGACTATGAAGATTTTGGAAATCTTCATAGTTCGTTTTTTTTTTTATATAATCTCTTGCAACTATTGGGCCTGGCGGGATGGCTCAGTGGTCTAAAGCCCCTGCTTGGGAAAGCTTGGGTGGCTTCAGGGACCGCGGTTCTATCCCCGGCACCACATGCCGCACCAGCCCTGCCTTTGGGGTGGGCTGAGTCGGCCATAAAAAATGAGTGAATAAACAAAGGTTCTGAAACGAGAAAATAAATAAATAAATAAATTTTTTTTTAACTTTTATTTATTTTATTTTTTCTTGTTTCAGAACCTTTGTTTGTTTATTCACTCATTTTGATGGCCGGCTCAGCCCACCCCAAGGGCAGGGCTGGCACAGCATGTGTTGCTGGGGATCGAACCGCAGTCCCAGAAGCCGCCCACGTTTTTCCAAGCAGACGCTTTAGACCACTGAGCCATCCCCCCGGGCCCAAAAATTTATAAATATATATATATATTTAAAAAAATCTCTTACAACTATGGAAAGCATCTTAAAAGCAGTAAGTCTCAGAACTATTTAATTTCATGCATATGTACTGGCTTTCATCTCTATAGAAATGTATAAATTCAAAGGGATTAGTTTAAATATTTAGTAAGTTTATAAGGAAGACTAGCATTGAAAATATTACCTCATACTACTTTTCTATTTGAAAGGCTCTAGTCTAACATTTTAATTTATTTTCCTTGTACAAGAAATACGGATGCAAGGGCTAGGCAGATAGTTCAGTGGACTGAAGTGTCTGCTTAGACAAAGCACAATGGCCGGGATTCAAATCTTGGCGTGATGGGCCAGCTCCGCCCCTGGGACATGCTGAGATGGTGATAGAGAGTGGGTGTGGTGACACGCATCTGTACTCTCAGCACTCAGGAGGCTGAAAACATGAGAATCACTACAACTGGGATCTACGAGGTGAGACTCTGTAGACCCCGTACTAAATACAATAAATAAATAAATAAACAAAGAAGTTTAAAAAATAAATATTGATGCAAAGTCAAAAGCTTTGGAATAAAATGAAACTTGGTTCAACTACTTACTACCTGTGTGAACTACTGAAATTTACTTATACCCTGTAAACTCATCCGATGGCAATAATGAGGAAGATTTTTTCATGGCTCTTGTTGAGGAGAATGCATATCTATATGATACCACACATTGAAACAAGTATATAAAAATGATCACAAATATAATATAAATTATGAGACAAAGAAATCCAATTGAAAACACTGGCAGATTTCTGGTGTCTTTTCATCCAACAGAGTCAATTATAGCTGCTCATACATATGAAGTATTACTATTATTATTTTATGTATACATATATATTTTTTCACTTATTCCAAAATATTTTTAAATTCTTACAGAACTATATGCTAATAATTTTATATATGTGTAATTTCATAGTATGGTTCAGTACCTTAAAGCCCAGTAAATACTGATATAAATACATGAATAATTGCTATCTAGCTCAGAATTCTTCTACAATTACCAGCTTATGTTTTCAAAGCATCATTTAAAATTGGTTAATTTAGAATACATATAATAAAAATTACCTTTGTGTTCAGAAAAAAAATGGTAACAGCTTGAAGCTTCTACTGGACAACTTCTTTTACTTTAAACCCATTTTTTTCTTTTGAAAGTATGTGTGCTCTTTAATATAAAAAAAAAACCTGAAATAATGAATAAGATATTGGTAAAGTTTTCTGAGTCCACTTACACTGCATTTAGCAATATTATTTGGATTCTCACTTGTGCTCATTCCCTGTTACACTATATGCACCAACTTTTCTAAGTGAATCACTTTCAGTCTGAAAGAACCATGACCAAAGACTGAATGGAGGAAAGAGTCAGTGAGCAAGCAACAGACTGGAGCCTCAGTGCTTGTGAATGTCATTTGAATTCTTTCCTTAATTTGTAATGGATCCTAAAGAATTTCTTAGCCACTGTCTGCCTCTCCAACTTGGCTTGTAAAACAGTGACATTCACAGTTACTTTTCAGCCTGTCTCTGACTGGTTTCTGAACAGGTATTGTATACGAAATTAGACCTTTTACTGAGTGTTCCCAATGATGGCAAGTCCATTATGCTACAGAAGAAATAAGATCAGAAATAATCTTTCAGGTTAAAGCAGAAATGACATCAGTCATGAAAAAATTGCACAGAGCAGCTAAAGAAGACATAGATTTAAAAAAATAGAGAGAAAATTATGGAAGCATGGAATAAACAATACAGAAAAAAATTAGAATGCATAAAACAGATTCAAGCAGAATGCTAGGAAATTAAGAACTCCATTGAAGCCTGGCAAAACAGCTTGAAAGAAACTAAAGATAGACTTTCACACATCGAAGACAGTGGTACAGCTAATGAACATGAAAGGAAAGACCTTTTAAAACTAACAAGGAGCCAGGAAATAACAATTCAGAAGCTACAAGACAATGCAAAGACAAATAATATAAGAATCATATTGTCAATGAAGCAGCGGGAGATAGCACAAATGGCACAAAAAGACTATGTGCAGAAGTACTAGCAGAAAATTTTACAGACTTGAGAAAAGAAAATGACGTACAGTTAAGCAAGACATATTGAACTCCATATAACCGTAATCACAATAAATCTATACCTAAACTCATAATAACCAAGATCTCAGAAACTGAGAAAAAAATATAATATTAAAAGCTGCTAGGGAGAAAAAACAGATCACTCATAATGAAAAGCACATCAGAATTGCAACAGATATTTCACCACAAACCATCAAATCAAGAATAGCATGAAGTATTTCAAACATTTACAGAAAATAACTTCCAAACCAAATCGATGAACCCTACAAAAACCATCTATCAAATTCCTTCCATGATAGGACCCAGCGGAACGGCTCAGAGGTCTAAAGCTTGCGAAAGCTTGGGCGGCTTCAGGGACTGCAGTTCGATCCCCAGCACCACATGCTGCGCCAGCCCTGCCCTGGGGCAGGCTGAGCTGGCCATAAAAATGAGTGAATAAGCAAACAAAGGTTCTGAAACAAGAAAAAAAAAATAATTAAAATAAAATAAAATTCTTTAAAAAAAATTCTTCCATGATAAAATCTTTCCAAGAGGGCCTCGCGGGATGGCTCAGTGGTCTAAAGTGCCTGCTTGGGAAAGCTTGGGCGACTTCGGGGACCGCGGTTCGATCCCCGGCACCACATGCTGCGCCAGCCCTGCCCTCAGGGCAGGCTGAGCCGGCCATAAAAATGAGTGAATAAACAAACAAAGGTTCTGAAACAATAAATAAATAAATAAATAAATAAATAAATAAAATTCTTTAAAATCTTTCCACAACAAAGAACAATGGAAGAAACTCATGACAAAAACCCCAACCTTAAAAGGAGTACTGACAGATATTCTAGAAAGAGATAGGAGTGGCTACAGCTTCAACAACAGAAAGGGGTCATCAAACAGAGCAAGTAATTAAGATGAGGGGAAAGTGTGGAACCTACAGCAAGAAAATAACACGACAAAGATAAACCAGTATGTATCAGCCATGGCCATCGATGTTAATGGCCTCAATTCACCAATGAAAAGAAGCAGACTAGCAGAGTGGATTAAGAAACAAAATCCAAGCCAGGCGTGGTGGCTCACGCCTGTAATCCCAGCACTTGGGAGGCTGACACAGGAGGATTGGTGCAAGTTCGAGACCACCCGGGGCTACAAAAGTGAGCTCAAGCTCAAGGTCAGCCTCAATTGCATAACAAGACTCTGTCTCAAAAAGACCAAAAAAAAAAACAAATAGAGGTTCTGAAACAAGAAATAAAAAAATAAATAAAATTTAAAAAATTCTACAAAAAGAGAAACAAAATCCAACAATCTGCTTCATACAAAAAGCAAATTTAATTTAAAAGGAAATCCACAGACTAAAAGCCAAAGGATGGAAAACAGTTCTCCATGCCATGGGGGTAAAAAAGGGGTAGCTCTTCTGGTTGCTGGAAATATCAACTTCAAAGAAAGTTATTCAGGGGCTAGGGAGATAGCTCCGTTGCACAAGTAACTGTCTGGCAAGTGGGAGGTTGTGAGTTAAAACCTCAGTCCCACAATAAAAAGAAAAAAAAAAAAAAAAGTAAAGGCAAGAAAAGGTACAGGGAAACAAAGAAAGTTATTCAAAGAGATAAAGAATGTCACTACATACTTGTTGAGGGAAAACTGCAAGAGGAAGAGATAATAATAAAAAGCATATATGCACCCAATGTAGGAACATCCACCTACACAAGATAAATTTTGACAGACATGAGCAATCAAGTAAGCAATAATACAACTGCAATGTGGGACTTCAATACGCTACGATCACAAAGAGATAGATGAACTAGGCAAAAACTTAACAAAGAAATTATGGAACTAAACCAAACTTATGAACAAATTGACTTGGTAGACCTTTACAGAGTGTTTTCACTGAACAACAACAAAATACACATTCTT
Organism: Myocastor coypus; assembly: GCA_004027025.1. Classification (NCBI taxonomy): domain Eukaryota; kingdom Metazoa; phylum Chordata; class Mammalia; order Rodentia; family Myocastoridae; genus Myocastor; species Myocastor coypus. The sequence continues at coordinate 11,362 of PVJA010027872.1, forward strand.
CACAGCCGCACATGAAATATTATCCAAAACAGACCATATACGAGCACAGAGAACATTCTTGAGTAAATGCAAAGAAGTTGAAATCATGCTATGCATACTATCTGATCACAATGCTTTGAAACTGCAAGTATGGACAAAGGAAATTACAAAAACACTACAAACACATGCAACTTAAATCACAAACTTGGCAGCGGCTGGGGGTTTAATATCCAGCATGCTATGCCAGCCTCAGCTATAGGACTACTGAGAAGGCAGTTGAGACTGGGCATGGTGGTGCACACCTGTAATCCCAGCTCTTGGGAGGCTGTAAACAGGCAGATCACTAAGAGTCCAGTCTGGTAGTGAGACCCTGAACATCCTGTAGACCCTTCCCTAAAACATAAAAATAAATAAGTAAATAAATAACAACCTTGTACACAATGAGTAGGTTACAGAAGAAATTAAAGAACAAATGCAAAATTAATTACAATCAAGTGAAATTCAGATAACGCTTACTCAAACCTGTGGGATACAATGAAAGCTCTCTGAAAAGGAAAATTTATAGCTGTAAATTCACACATGGGGAAAACATAAAAAGCCCAAATAAACAATTTTAGGCTACACTCCAAACTCCTTGAAAAAAAAAAAATGGAGCAAGTCAAGCCCAAAGAAAAAAGAGGGTAGGAAAATATAAATTTTAGAGCAGAAGGACCAGCCAAATTGGTCAGCAGACTTAAGAGCCTGCTTAGGCAAACACAGGGGCAGAGTTCTGATCCCCACCCTGCCATGCTGGTTCTGCTCTTAGGGTGCAGTAAGCTGATGGTTTTGATTGGTTGTGGTGACACATGCCTGTAATACCAGTGCTTGGGAAGCTGAAAACAAGAGAATCACTATGAATATGAATTATGTAGTAAGATCTTATAGAACCTGTATCAAACATTTAAAAATATTTTAGGGCAGAAATTGATATAATGGAGATGAAAAGAGCAATACAAAGAATAAGTGAAGTAGAGAGTTGGTTCTTTCATAGAATAAATAAAATGGATAAACCTCTAGCAAACCTAAATTTGAAAAAAAAATTCATGCAATAAAGAATGAAAAGGATAAAATCACTACAGACCTTAAATAAATTCAGAAGATCATCAATATCTTCTTGAAAAAATATTTGCTCTTGCAGGATGGAAAACACAGAGGGAATGGGAAGTTTCCTAGATACACGTGGAATGCCAAAGCTGAGTGAATAAGATATACAAACTCTGAGTAACACAATTAACAGGAAACAAAATTAAATATGTAATTAAAAAATGACAAAGAAAAGCCCAGGTCCTGATGCATTCACAGCTGAATTATACAAGAAACTTAGAGAAGATTTATTGCCAAATTTTCTTAAACTCTGCAATGAAATTGAAAGGGGAGCAATTCTCCAACACTCATTCCTGAAGGTAAATATTACTCTGATTCTAAAACCTGAGAACAATCCAACTAAAAAAGAGAATTACAGGCCAAATGCTATAAGGAATATAGACACAAAATCCTCAATAAGATATCAGCAAATAGAATGCAGCAAATCATCAAGAAGATCATACATCAAAACCAAGTTAGATTCATCGCAGGAATGCAAGGATGTTTCAACATATGTAAATCAATAAGTGTAATAAACCACATTAACATAACCAAAACCAAAACCACATGATCATCTCAGTAGATTCTGAAAAGCTTTTGCCAAAGTCCAATATTCATTCATTGTAAAAACCCTACATAGTATCAGAATACATGGTCTATTTCCCAATCTGATGAATATGAGAAACCAACAACCAACATCATACTAAATGGGAAAAACCTGAAGACCCTCACTTTAAAATCAGGAACAAGACAGTGATATCTACTGTCCACACTTCTATTCAATATGGTTCTGGAAAAATTAGCCAGAGCAATGAGGATAGAGAGAGAGAGAGAGAGAGAGAGAGAGAGGAAGAAGAAGAAGAAGAAGAAGAAGAAGAAGAAGAAGAAGAAGAAGAAGAAGAAGAAGAAGAAGAAGAAGAAGAAGAAGAAGAAGAAGAAGAAGAAGAAGAAGAAACAAGGATTGGAAAAGAAGTGAAACTGTTATTTCCAGATAACATGATACTCTACATAGAGGACCCCAAAAACTCCACCAAAAGTCCTGTCAATTTAATTGCCAAGTTCAGCAATGTAGCAGGTTACAAAATCAACACCCAAAAATAAGAAGCATTTTTGAACACAGATAACAGATGTATTGAGAGAGAAATTAGCCACACCTTTCACGGTAATGTAAATTTCACAAATCAAGTACATTATTTAGAAAATGAAAATTATGATACCCTGAGAAAAAAAAAGTTGAAGAGGATCTGGGAAGCTGGATCTTTCCAGTTTCTTCCATGACCTTAGATAGGAAGAACCAACATTGTGAAAACGGCTGTATTCCCAAAATTGTCATACAGATTCAAAGCAATCATGATTAAAATACCACTAGTATACCTCACAAAACTGGAGAAAGTTTTCCTCAAATTAATTTGGAACCAGAAGAGACCTAGAATACCAGTTCAGTCCTGGGAAACAAAGGAAATGCAAGAGGTATCTCAGTCCCTGGCCTGAATTATACCGTAATGCTACTGCAATAAAATCAGCACGTTGTTGCTGTAGAGGCAGACCTGAGCATCAGTGGAACAGATTAGGTCATGCAGACTCAGCTGCAAGCAAACTCAGCCACCTTATCTTTGATAAAGGGACCAAGCATATTCACTGGAAGAAAGATAGCCTCTTTGATAAATGGTGCTGCAAAAACTGGCTTTCCACATGCCAAAGACTAAAGTGAGACTCAAGACTATCACCATGCACTAAACTACAATAAAAATGCATGAAAGATTTAAATATTAAAACAGAAGCACTAAATCTTCTGGAGGAAAAGTGTAGGTAGAAAACTTAAAGACGTAGGAGTAGATAGAGAGTGCATCAACAAAAACGAAACAGCACAGGAAATACTTCAAAGAATCAGAAACTTGCATGTCATCTTTTTTAAAACTTTCTGTACTTCAAAGGAAATATTCAGCAGATTAAAATGCAAAACAAGTAACTAGAAAAAATCATAACCAACTGTCCTTCCAATGGTGATAGCATAGAACATAGAAAGAAGTTTTAGAAATCAGGTCCCCAAAATTCAAAGACCCAATCAAAAAATTGGCATATGAACTTTTTTTATTTTCAGATAAAAAGTACAAATGGCAAATAAATATATTTTAAAATGTTCAACATAACCGGTCATTCAAGAAATTCAAATTTAAAAACACTGAGGTTCCATCTCACCACAGAAAGAATGTCTAAACATCAAGAAGCCAGTCAATAACAAACGTTGGAGTGGCTGTGGGAGGGAAAAGAACCCTTCTGCCAGTTGCTAGGAGTACGGACTGGTAAAAACACTATGAAAACCAACATGGAGATTCCTTAAAAAGTTAGGAACGGATATTGCATCGAAGCCATCTATTCTCCTCTTGGGTATTTTTCAAGAAGAAGTAAAATAGTGATGTATATGCACCAATGTTTATAGCAATACAATTTGTCATAGTTAAATCTTGGAAATAACCCAAATGCCCATCAACACAGGAATGGATAAAGAAGATGTGGCATCTTTGCACAATGGAGTACTGTTCAGCTATAAAACAAGATAAATTTGAGGCTTTCATTGGTAAATGGATGCAACTAGAGAACATACTCTTAAGTGAAATAAATCAGATCTGCCTGAGCAAACATTGTATTGTCTCGGTCTGTGAACCTGAAAAAGCAAATGGAATCTAAAGAGGACAACACATACTAGGAAAAGACAATGAACTTATTCAAAAAGAAAGAGTAACTGAATTGAGAAGCACAGGAGGAATAATGTGTATGTGTGTGGACAGGATGGTTAGTCAACTATATTGAGGATTCCTGCTAATTTGTGGACAGAGAAAACAATGCTTAACTTACCTTGTCTCCTTTTTTCAATTGTTTCTCTTTTTTCCTTCTTAATTTCTTACATAATTCTTGTTTTTTTTCTTTTCTCTTCCAATTTTACATGCATATATCTGATAGTATGAATAACTGTTTAGAAAATAACACTACACATAACAACAAATCTTGTGGAATTGTTAAGTGTAATTCTGTATCATTTGTAATTTATCTCTTAACACTATTTTATGCTCTTTATAGAATAAAAAATAAAGAAATCAATCAATAGCAAGATCTGTTTAGCCTGTGGTGAAGGAAATATTCTTTATTGTAATTGGAATGTACACTAGTATAGCCATTATGGAACTCACTCTGGAGACTTCTTAAAGACTGAAACTCAAAATTTCAGGTGACCCAGAAGTACCCTGCTAGGTAGCTCTTCTTCTAAAATAAATAGTCCTGTCTTAGAAGTAAAAGACACCTTATTTCGCATTTCACATAATTACCCTTCTACTGCATGCTTAATAAAATCCTATTTGAGGATTAAACAAATGAATATAGTCTAATCTGAAGGATGACTAATTCAAATTCTGGGATGATTCAACATGCTATATCATCCTTCGATTTCCACACTAAGCTGAAATCCGTATGTTTGCTTTGCTGTAGTATAAGGATTTATTCTTTCTTTCTTTCTTTCTTTCTTTCTTTCTTTCTTTCTTTCTTTCATGAGACCCGGGTTCAAACTCATGACCTTGCACTTGCCAGACAGGCACTTGTGCCTCGGAGCTATCTCCCCAGCCCCAGGATGTATTCTTTAATGCCAAAATTGTTTGATAATTTACAAAGTACCAAGAATGTTATGTAAGACATCCATAGCTACTGCTCACTTAATACAAATAATTAGAAATTGGGCTCATCCTGTGACATGCATGTCAACTTCAGCGTGACAGTTTCAGATCCCAACCATCACACAACCGTCACAGAGAACAAGGTCTCTTAAGGCTTTGAGCAAAGACCTGAGTTGTGAGTTGTGATAACACTGAAGCTATGGATGGAAAAATGTTAGCTCATTTGTTCAGGGAGCCTAACTTTAACTACAGACCTTATCTGCTTTCGTTAGAGAGAAAGATACAGCAGTTCATAATAATGTACACCAGTTAGAAATTTCTGGAAGATAACAGAAACAAGTCACAGGTGCAAATTTTTTCCCACTTCCCACTAAAATATACAGGGAAAAGGCCAAAATCAGGAGATAAACAAAAATTAAGTCTGAACACCAAACATCTAATATCAAAATATCAATGAAAAAATGCATCAATTATGGAAAGGCAGCTAGGGAGATAGCGCAGTAGAATAAACTCTTGCCTGGCAAATGCAAGGACCTGAGTCGAATCCCTGGTTCCGGAAAAAAAAAAAAAAAAAAGAAGAAAAGCTATGAAAGGGATAAAATGTGCATTTCTCTACATTTTCCATCTTTACAGCTGAGTAGTACTCCCTTGTATAAAAATGCCACGTCCTTTTAATCTATTCCTTGTTTGATGGACATTTGTGTTGTTACCAAAATTTAGCTATTACAAATTGTTCTGCTATAAACAAGGGTACACATATATCAGTGTGGTATGATGTATTCAATTATTCTGAAAAAATACCCAGCAGGGGAATAGCTGATTGGAACCGAACCTGTAAACCTAGCTTTCTGAAGAGTCTCCACACTGACTTCCCCGCTCAGTTTCACCAGTCTACCAGTCTACACTCCAACCAGTAGTGGAAAAGTGTTCCTATCTAAACACAGCCCCTCTAGCATTTGTTATTGGTTGACTTTTTGATGTTAGCCATTCTTTCTGGGGTGAGATAGATTCTCAGTGTTGTTCTTAATTGTATTTCTCAAATGTTTGATGATGTCAAACATTTTTTTTTTTTTTTGTCTTTTTGAGACAGGGTCTCGCTATGCAGTTCAGGCTCGCCTTGAGCTCACTTTTGTAGCCCAGGCTGGTCTCGAACTCACACTGATTCTTCTGCCTCAGCCTCCCGAGTGCTGGGATTACAGGCGTGAGCCACCACGCCCGGCTAATTGCTCCTTTTTATGAGGGACAATTGGCTAAACTTTTTCCCAGTTAGGCACAATTAATATTGTGAAAGAAATTAACTAGGATGGGAGAAAGGAGAGAAAAAGGAGTGATATAGATAGATAGATAGATAGATAGATAGATAGATAATTATATATAATATATATATATATATATATATATATATATGATCTATTGCCATGTTCTAAGAAAAACTAATAACATGAATATTTTTATTATGCTTGAGTATACGAATATATTCTATTCATCTATTTGAAATACAATATAAATGTAGGTGTTGTATGTAAAGACATATTTTTTCAGGGCCAGGATTCAAACTCACAACCTTGCACTTGCCAGGAAGGCACTTGTGCCAAGGAGCTATCTCCCCAGCCCCTTGTAAAGATATTTTGTCTGTGAGAAAAAGTTAGAAAAATCACAGTAAAAGAACAGTCAAGGACTGGGGAGATAGCTCTGTGGCACAAGTGCCTGCCTGGAAAGTGCAAGGTTGTGAGTTTGGACTCCTGTCCCAGAAAAAAAAAAAAAAAGGAAAGAATAGTCAAAAGAAAAATGAATTATATATTTTATGATTTGGAGAAGATACAAGGAAATTAAAACTGTAGTGGTAAAATAAAAATGTATACATGAGAAGAACAGACCTGGACCTATACTAAGAAAATGGAATCAGTAATATGTGGAAAAAATTAGTGAAGATCTTATAAAGTCAAAAAGAAATAGATAGAAAGATGAAACTGATAGAAAAGATTATAATTTTGGGGAGCTCAGAGAGCTAAGCCATCAATAAATTTCATCTCAAAAAGAGACCATGAGAAATAGAACCTCTCCAATAAGGTCAAAAAGAGGCAAGAAATAAAATTAGAGCTTTGCTCATTCATAGCAGTATTATAGCCAATGAGTTTTATCTCAGGCGCAAATATTGCTAATTGAAATAGAAGTGGAATATTCTAAACTGCAAAAATTCTTAGACGACCAACAACACAATAAATGGTGATAGATTAGCTTTTCTTCTACACAACAAAGACGACTTATAAAAATAGAAAAATAGGGGCCTGGCAGGATGGCTCAGTGGTCTAAAGTACCTGCAGGCAGCTGCAGGGACGACGGTTTGATCCCGGGCACCACATGCTGCGCCAAACCTGCCCTCAGGGCAGGCTGAGCCGGCCATAAAAATAAATAAAGAAAAGTTCTGAAACAAGAAAATAAATAAATAAATAAATTATTTTTAAAAAATAGAAAAATAAAATTTAAAAAAAGACACTTTGCAGGACTTCTAGTCAGTTGGTACTGGTTAGAAGTATCAACCAGAGCAGTTGATCAAGTAAGAGAATAAAAGGCATCCAAATAGGAAAATAAGAAGTAAAATTCTATTCACAGATAACATATCCTTATATGTAGCAACAGCTAAGCAACTTGCACCTGTACACACACACACACACACACACACACACACACACACACACACACACAATAGTTAATGAGCTCAGCAAAATTTCAAGGTATAAAATTCAGACCAAAAAAATCATAGATTAAATTAAATTTTAGAAAATGAAAATATTTTTACAAAATTTACAACAAGAAACCTAGAAATAAAATCAACAAACAACTCCATCTATAACAATAAAAGTATGAGAGGAGGGCTGCCCGGCACACACAAAGACCAAGGTTCGATGCCCCATACCTCACGCAGTACTGGCCCCTTGTGGACCTGGCCACCAAAACTGGGTGTGGTGGCACACCAATATAATCTCAGCACTGGAGAGGCTGATACAGGGGGACCCTTATGAGTCCAAGCAGTGAAACAAGTCCCTGTAGCAAATAAATAAATTTATTAAAAACTAATTTAAAAATTAAAGGATGCTCAATAATAAATTTAAACAAGGAGACATAAGACTTTTACATGGTAAGCCACAAATATTTCTTAATGAAGTTAAAGGAGACCCAAATAAATGGAAAGAGAGCCTATATGTACAGATTGCAAAACATAAGGCTGCTGAGATGAAAATATCACCCAAAGTGATATAAGTCAATGGAACTTCTATTAAAATTTAAAGTTTTCTTCTGAAATAATAAAAAAAAAATCTGTTTTTGGTTGTTGTTGTTGTTGTTTGTACAGGTTCTCACTACTGACTCATAGTGATTCTACTGCTTGTACCTCCCAAGTGCTGGGATTCCAGGCACACACCACCACTCTCAGACTCTGGAGTTTTACCTTTCCAATCTCCTATATCTAGTGGAGACAGGGGTGACTCTAGCCAGGATCTATGAACCTTCAGAGAAGATAATTTTATTCAATATCTCATGCTTCTTCTGCTATTACATTATAACAGAAAAATGAATTAAATAAGCTCAGATTTTAGAGTAATTATGGCCTTCAGTACTTCTTTTGTCTTCTGTTTGAATTTATGCTACTCTTGATTCTGATTCTGACCAATAATCTCACATGTTATTCAAAACTAAGCTTAGATCTCCTCATACTCTGTCCTTTCAAAAGCCCCAACACTAAAGCATTTATTGACCCATCCAATAATTGCTAACATTCTATATGCCAGGTACTGCTGTAGACATAAGCAACACAGCAGTAAAATAAATCACAGGTCAATAAAAGGTCTGTAAAGACTTCTCTGCCTTAGGCAGAAAGCTGAGGAGAACAAAATAGTAAAGGACTATTTGTACATCATATGTTCTAAGATGAGGAACCTAGCATAATTTCCTGAGTATATGGAATAGTGGAAATAAAACTCTTGGAAACAAAGTAAAGAGAACTCTCTAATGTGAGTTACATTAGAGAAGTCTTTGAAATCCTTTAACCCCCGAGAACTGCCAAAGCATTGAAGGTGTCAGGAAGAGAAATGAAGCAGAAAACAAAAAAAAGAAAAAAAAAAGTGAGGTAAGGTGCAAGTTGTTCGCTCTCTGTAAATGAGATTACACAGAGAAGACATGCGATTGCTCTCAATTTCTTCTTTCCAGTCCTTTTCCTTGATTGAAAAAACTGATTAAATTTGGTGAACATAAGCTTTGGGAATAATGTTTAATTATTTCAATCGATTCGACAAATGAATATACAGAAATGTCATATTTCTGGACCCTCTCTAGTTATCATGGAAGAAATGAAACAATCTCAAGGAAACACAAAGACAAGATGACCACAAAAGACAGGCACAAGCCAGGCGTGGTGGCGCACGCCTGTAATCCCAGCACTTGGAAGGCTGAGGCAGGAGGATCAGTGTGAGTTCGAGACTAGCCTGGGCCACAAAAGTGAGTTCAAGGCCAGCCTGAACTGCATAGTGAGACCCTGTCTCAAAAAGACAAAAAAAAAAAAAAAAAAAAAAAAAAAAAAAAAAAAAAAAAAAAAAAAAAAAAAAAGACAGGCACAATATGATGGACATTGTACAAAACTTGAGCCACCTCTTGCCATGTGCTGTATTTAAGAAAGTGGCCACACGAGCTCAAGAAAGCAGAATATCTCTTCCTTGTCCTGCCAGTAACAATGTCCTTGGTTTGTCCCCAACCAGAAATACCACTGCTCACTCTGAATCTCAATTTTTAGATGAATGAATGTAACAGTGTCAAGATTATTGGAAGTCAAATTTCACCGCAGTCTAGGGAGAACATGAGGACTATTCTTGTGGCTTTATATCTGCTGCTATGCAAGCTGCTCGGCCCTCGTCTTTTATTCACTTGGTAGTTTGATCTTCACCCTTTCCACCATTCCATAATTCTCTGATTTTCATTCAGATAAACAGTACATTTCTGTTGCTGTCAACCAGTCAGGCTGGAATGTCAAAATAGAATCCAACATGTGCCATGCATGACAATGTCCTTACAACATTCTAATGCTATTGTAAATACAGTTACATTGTCACTGTGGAACTGATGCCTAGCAAGGTCTGCACTGAAGGAATACAACTGTAAGTTAGTCCCTGAGGGCTAGATAAGAATGAAGAGTCTAGGGAAGGGGGCCTGGCAGGATGGCTCAGTGGTCTAAAGTGCCTGCTTAGGAAAGCTTGGGTGGCTGCAAGGACTGCGGTTCAATCCTCGGCACCACATGCTACACCAGCCCTGCCCTCAGGGCAGGCTGAGCCAGCCATATAAATAAATAAAAACAAACAAACAAAAGTTCTGAAACAAGAAAAATTTTTTTTTTAAAAAAAAGAGTCTAGGAAAGGAAAAAGAGATATAATGCCAGAAAGAACATTAGCAGGTAAGTATGGAGCTCCAGCAGAGCAGAGAATGCTTAAAGAGAGAAGCAAGTGGGTGGTAGGGAGGAGTCTGAAGAGTTAAAGAAATGAAAGGTTATGAAAATATTCAATTTTTGAAACACTGAATGTCCAAAGGAGAAGAGAGACTTGAACTTCAATGTAAGAATGCAGAGGATTATCAAAATGAATCAATATTCTGTGTATGAAATTGTAAAACTAATGAACTATGTCCGCTGTTATTTATGCCCTGAATAGTTATTTAGCTTGTGGATGCATTGATATTCTTTGCTGTGGCATATCCCATAAATGGACCAGAGGAGTATTCTGTGCAGCCTCTTCGTAATATCCTATCTTCTACTACAATGTCTCAAGAACAACAGGGACAAAAAACTAAGCTTAGCTTCCCTTACAATTAGCTTTCCAGAAGTAGTTTCTGCTATCAGGTGTACTCATGCAAGACTAGAATTTGGGTCTTAAGTAAATGAGAGGCATGTAGCTTGCTCGTGGAGACTGTGGCTGAAGTATTGTGGAGCCTGAAGCTGCGGGGAGGAGGGTCTTTTCTGGCAGCTTCCCAGTTAGCAGATTACGTCCCAGTCACCGCAGCAATAGCAGCTCCCTTGGTGACACTATTAGGAATTGAGGTTCTTATAAGCGGCCCCAGAAGCTTAACCTGCAGTCTATTTCTTAAGACCTCCCAAAGATTCAGCAAGCCGTTGAACATCCTGTAATAAATTTTATTCTGCTTAAACTAACTGCACTGGGTTCTGTTCTCTTTAACTAACCTCACTGATATTTGTTTGATCTGTACCATTTGGGAGAAAAGTTATTATGTTATAGAGGCTTTGTTATTAAGTAGCATGGGTGGATATGAAAACATAACAAGCTATGTCTAAATTGTGAAACATTAGAACAATAGCATATTGACATAATGTCTATGTTTTCAGTAAAAGAGATATTTTGTAAATTTTATATCAATGTTCAAGAATAACTATGATGTATATATCAATTTTGATGCTTCTAGAATACCTATCTTTAATTGGAAATGTATAAGAGTAATTAATTCTGCTCAGGTTATGCTTACTCAACAAGAGTGAATCTCAGTTTTGTTTTGTTTTGTTTTAAAGAATTTTTTTTTATTTTATTTTTCTTGTTTCAGAACTTTTGTTTGTTTGTTTGTTTGTTTATTTTTATGGCCAGCTCAGCCTGCCCTGAGGGCAGGGCTGGAGCAGCACGTGCTGCTGGGGATCGAACCGCGCAGTCCCTGCAGTTGCCCAAGCTTTCCTAAGCAGGCGCCTTAGACCACTGAGCCATCCTGCCGGGCCCCGTGAGTCTCAGTTTTACCCAAGATACCTTACAATACATTTTACTATAATTATTTGTATACACATCAACATTTTTTTTTAGTTTTAACACTTCCTTAATTACCTTTATTCCAAAAGGAATGTACACTTTCTACAACTATTGACCATTGTAAAATACCATGTATATAAATCTCATTAAAATAATGCCCTTGGCCGGTGAGATGGTTCAGCTATCTAAAGTGCCCGCTTAGGCAAGCTTAGGCAGCCACAGCAAACTCGGCTCAATCCCTAGCACCACATGTTGCACCAGCCACACCCCCAGGCAGGCTGAGCTGGCCATAATAATAATAATAATAATAATAATAATAATAATAAGAAGAAGAAGAAGAAGAAGAAGAAGAAGAAGAACAACAACAACAACAACAACAACAACAATAACAATAATAAAATGCCCTGGAATAGAATATCTCCAATGCTGCTTAATTATAGACTTAGGTCAATTACTCGTATTCTGTGTAATATTCCTCCATTAGACACCCCTAAAAATATTGTTAGAAAGTGTCTTTGATTATAATTTTGGGATATATGGAAAAGCATATAAAATCTGTTAGCCTGTATATCTCAGAAAATTCTAAATTTAAAATTTTATTGCTCTGGCAAGTGCAAAGTTCTGAGCTCAAACCCTGGTCCCACGAAAAGAAAAGAAAATCGCTTTTCCATTTCCATTTTGACCTAAAATAGTGACTTCTAGAATGGTCACTACCATTACCCAAGTGATCGAGTTTGTGTGGCGAGATCAGCAGATCCTCAAAAGGAATTTTTCTCCGCTGTTTCAGCACCACAGCATCCAAGGCTCTGGGTCAAGCAGCAGCAGGAGGAAACACAGCTGACCATGATCTCAGCCACACATGGCACAGGCTTCAGGTTGTAAATCTGGGACACAGCTGTTTCTGGGACCACTGGTGCCCATGTGCTGTGCTGTGCTGTGCTGTGCTGCAACAGCTGCCAGTCACATCTGCTGTGGTGTTGAGGTCTTTACCTGCTCGATCAGGGCAGCTCTGTTTCTTACTGGCAATCCTTCTTTTTCTTATTGCCAATGTGTCATAGGAAGGATCCCTACTGATGCTTGCTCTTCCTCGCCAGTGTCCCGTAGAAAATCCTTAGGGTCGCTAAGGTGGACTGCTCCAACGCGCCGTTCTCTGCCGCGCTGCCCTGGGGCCCAATCGCCTCCACCGGGCACTACTCTCAGGCTCGCTTTGCTGGATCTCCACCTCAGCCCATGACACCAGCTCCTTTGCGGGTGGCGGCGAGAACCAAACTGCCAGACCCGGTCGGCATCCGGCGCCAGCGTGGCCCTCATCTCGGGGTCCCGCTCGGCTGCTCTTCCAAGGGCAGCTTGGCGGCCATCTGCTGCCGCGTGGGCTCCTCCCACTCCATGGCCACCTCCACAGCCACCTCGGGCGCCGCGAGGTCCCCCGCACGCCCACCTGCCCAAGCCCGCCTTCTGCCCCACATCAACATTTATAAAGAAAATTTTATGGCTTCTATTGACAAAGGAGGATTTTTTTTTTCCTATGTGGAGTTGTTTCTTCATTCAGACAGACTCATCTGCGCCACTCACACTTACAGGCTGGCCCGGGGCACAGAGCGGCCACAGTATGGCTGCATAGCCTTGGCGAGAGCCCGAGGTGTCTGTCACAGAGTATGCCAATGGCAAAGGACACTTCAAAAGGGCCATCATGTGGGATGGATGACAAACTTGGACACAGGCAGGGCTTGTGAGCCGTGAGCCAGCTCCCAGGCAGAGGTGTCCACAGGACACACTAGGGGGGGCCCATCCAGGACCCCCTCTCCTCCCTGCCTCTTGAGCCCTGAACCACAGCCTGGTGCAGATCAGGGAATGAAGCTTAGCAGTCACCTCAGCCTTGCGCTATGGGACAGAGTGAAGCACCTGGGTCACGTGTGTCAGCGTGTCCTAGCGATGCACACATAGGCACAGACCACAGAGGGACACTGATCTCTCACTGTGAGTTTGCCACCAAACATCACCAGGCCAGCCAGTGGCCAAATTTTTTCTGCTTTCTGAAAAGTACAGAACTTACATTCCATCAGGAAGCAGGTTCCACAGGCTTTGCCCGCACTGACCTCCTTGTCTGAAGCAGCAGGAAGCAGGAAGCCACTTCAGTGACCCACACCCTGTCCTCCACATAGGGACGCCCTGGTTGCATTGTCACCGGGACTAGCAAGGGGCTGTGGCAGCTGTGCTTCCAGGGCCATGGTGCCCCCAGGCCTACTTTCCAGCCTAGTAGGGGCCCCAGTCATTCAGTGGGGTCTCCTGCTGGACTCCAGGTGTGACTATTTGCCAGAAGCCAGCACCCCAGGGTGGTCTCCTGGCTTAGGAAAGGCCCTCTTGTGGTTGCGCCCATGGGCCCTGCCTCAGTGCTGCTTGCAGAGGTCACTGTTGAGAATGCCCTGGACATGCTGCACTATCAGGTTGATGGCGACCATGTTGTCAACCCCACTGGGGATGGTCACGTCAGCATACTTCTTTGTCGGCAGGCAGAACTCCTCAAAGGCTGGCTTCAAGAAGGTGGTGTGCTCGGTCAGAATCTGGCCAGGTCTCGCTCATGGTGCACATCTCTCAGAACCCTACGAGAAAGCTTGACATCAGGGTCCGTGTCCATGAAAAGGTGCAAATAGAACGTGTCCCAGATCTTCTGCCTATAGAGCACCAGGATACCCTCAAACAGCACCATGTCCTCAGGGTACACAACCGTGGTCACCCACAAACTTGAGTAGTTCTCAAAATCATAGGTGAGCACCTCACAGTTCTGCCCTCCATGATGTTTTTCAGAGTCTTGTGCATCAAATCGTTGTCAAAAGCATCTGGGTGTAGCCGGGCATGGTGGCACACGCCTGTAATCCCAGCACTTGGGAGGCTGAGGCAGGAGGATCGGTGAGAGTTCAAGACCAGCCTGGGCTCCCAAAATGAGCTCAAGGCCACCCTGAACTGTACAGTGAGACCCTGTCTCAAAAAGACAAAAAAAAAAAAAAAAAAAAAGCATCTGGGTGGTGGAAGTTGTGCTTGCTCTTCAGGCCCTTGGCCTTATGCTCTGTGGGCAGGACCTTCTAGAAGCAAGGATTCTTTCAATGTAGATTACTTGTAGTGTTCACTCAATGATTTAAAGTTATTTTCTATTAGGAAAAAAAGAAAACAGATCCATAAGTCATTCATATTATCAAAATTATATCATCCAGAAAAACATATTTAATTTAAATTTTTCAGTGATAGCAGGTGCAAGAAAAGGGAAAAATTTTCAGTGACTGACAAGTGAAATTGGTAACTGATTGTGGTGATTGTTTTTAAAAGAAGTTCTTTCTTTTGCATTTTCTCTATTTGTCCAGCATCTAACAAATGCTTGGCTTATTCTTCCACAATGAATAAGTACTGGACATGTGAGTTTGGTGGCTTATAGCATCTTATTACAAATATGTAACATAAAAAAAAAAAAAACTGGCCACATAGCTCAGCAGACTAAAGTGCTTGCTTAGGGAGGTGCAGCAGCCAGAGTTCCGTCCCTGGCATGCTGGGCCAGCCCCATCCCAGTGGGCGCTCTGAGATGGCAACTGAGACGAGGCATGCTGGCACATGCCTGTAATCCCAGTGCTTTGGTGGCTGACAACAAGTGATTCACTACAAATCCCAGCCATGCTGTGAGGCCCTGTAGACTCTGTACCAAATACATAAAACAAAAATGAAAACTAACTTTACTATGATTTTGCATATGGTAGCAGGGCATAACTTTTTTTATTGAAAAAAATGTAACAAAAAATTCATAACAATAATGAAGAATAACAATAGTTAGCACATTGAAGTTCCACCCACAGCAGCTCCAATGGACCAGTGGGTGTACAGTTGGATCTCACAGCCTGTGGCCCCCTGCACCACCACCGGAACTCTGCTCCCACCCACAGCTTGTGACTGGTAGGCACGTAGGCAGAAACACTAGCTCTGCACCCCTGTGTCACTGGAACTTCTTCCTCACCCAAAGACCAGCTTTGGCATCTGCTCTGGAGCCCTGCAGCAAAATTCCCTACAGGGAGGGAGGTCAGATCCTGCCAGTTAACCCAGGAGCTGAGTATCTGGCCAGAGAAGCACAGCAAGCACTCCTCTAAAAGTTATAGCAGGAAGAAGCTGAGCATAGCAGCCAGACCCAAACAGGCACATCTGGATACGACCAAAATTGGTAGGTCTGGACCCAAATTTCAGTAGGCACTAAAGCATAACTTCGCCAAAGTTCTGCATGGAAGGTCAGAGATCATTTCTATACAGAATGATACAGACAAGGAGCAAAATGTAATCTCAGGTCCTGAGCATACCCAGAACAAACACAGGAGAGGCTACCATACAAGAAAATGGGAATCATGCAGCTGAAATCTCTGAATTAATATCATCTGAAGTAAACAAACAATGCAGAAACGTATAAAGGAACTCTGAACAGAGATAACTTCTGAAGTCAAAAAAGAAATCTTTGAATTACTAGAGTCTGAAGTAAAAAAAAAAAAAAAAATAGCTGCAGAAAAGTATAGAGGGAATCAGATCAAAAATAATCTATGTAGTTAAAAAAATCTCTAAATTAATAGTATCTGAAGTAAAGAAACAACTGCAGAAAAGTAGAGAAGAAATGACAGCAGAAATAATATCTGAAGGAGAAAAATAAAGTGTAACTATAATGAAAGACAATAAATGCCTCTAAAGAAGACAGTGGGCCAGCGAGATGGCTCAGTGGTCTAAAGCACCTGCAGAGGAAACTTAAGGCCAGCGCTGTGACAGCTTCTTGATCCCTGGCACCACATGCTGCACACCCCCATCCCAGGGTGGGCTGAGCCAGCCATAACACAAATAAATGAGGTTTAAGAGAAATAAATAAAAAAGAAGACAATGATAAAATTAGAGGATAATAGAGAAATGATGGAATCCTTGAATGAGCAATATAGGAAAGAAATAAATCACATGAAACAGTTACAAAGAATTATGCAAGAAAAGCAAGAACTTCAGGGCCTAACACAGCTGAATGTGTTACGGATTAAACAACGAAGTGACTGGAAGCAGACAAAGCAGAAAACATATCAATAGCAAAACCATACACTTATGTACACAGGATGAATCAGATATTGGTCTCAAGAACCTTCAAAAGGTTCAGCATATTGACTATAGCACAATGTAATGCTAAAACTATGTTTGGAATACATGTCACTCTTGTCTTTTTGATATGTACTGCT
>PVJA010027873.1:0-28110 GCA_004027025.1 Myocastor coypus
CATAAAGAATGATAAGTTTGAAGACTTCATATATAAATGGATGTATATTGAACATATACTCATTAGTGAAATAAACCAGACCTATATGTGTAAATATCATATAGTCTCCCTAATATAAGAACTTTAAAGAAGAAAACAAGAACTTAAGGGCATAACACAGCTAAATGTGTTATGGATTAAACAACGAAGTGACTGGAAGTAGACAAAGCAGAAAAATCAATAGCAAAACCATACACTTATGTACACAGGATGAATCAGATATTGGTCTCAAGAACCTTCAAAAGGTTCAGCATATTGATTATAGCACAATGTATCGCTAAAATTATGTTTGGAACACATGTCACTCTTGTCTTTTTGATATGTACTGCTCCTGGTGTAAACTCAGTTACTGTCATTCTCTCAAGAGTAGTACTTGAAAATAAGAGACTGGGCCAAAAAATCACTGTTATTTCTTATTAAAAGTAATAAAATTATTAAAAAAAACACTCAAGTCTGAATTTCCCGTCCTTTGAGTGAGGGCTGAATGAGTTAGTTGAATTTGTCCTGCCACAATCTTTGTCTTCTTTCTCTTCCAACACCAAGAGCTATCAAAACTGGCCTTTTCCCTGAGGATAGGTCGAAGGGAGTTATCATAATTGAGGACTTTTTTCTCTTTTTAAAATGGAAAACACAGTTTAAACACTGTTCCCATTCTAGGAGTCTTAGCTGTGTTTTTGGAAAGAAAATGAAGTAGAAATTTTCCAAGTGTTGTTGTAGAGAAAGAAGGTAAAACCAACGCTCTGAATTATTCATAAAGATTACAAAATGGAGCAACAAACAGCACACAAAGGTGCATTACTGCATGGCCTGAAATGGAGTCATTGTAATTTGAAATGTACTGCAGCTGACATGATCAATGCTAGAAATGTGGGGATGGTTCTTGACAGAAAAGCACCCAACAGAATTTTCAGAGAGCTAAGATGAGCTTTTCTCCTTTTCCCGTCTCTGTAAAGCATGTCCCCAGTACCTAGAGGCCTCTCAGAGTATGTTTTAATTGGACTAATGTCTTTCTGATACCATTTTCCCCTCTGAGTACTAGAGCTCTATTTATTATTCCCTTAGGTTGACTCAGCACTCATGTGCCGAGATCTTCTTTCCCCAGAGCTACATTGCCCAAAGTAATGTCGACTTCTCATCTTAGCTTTCACCTTCTATGGTCCCCAGGTTTACAATGTTTTGCAGATGTTTACGTTTATTCCCTCTCTAGGGTGATTCTTTAAACATTAGCAGAAAACATGTTGGTGTTCCTCATTCAATCGTTATCGTAGGAGATCGATAACATCGGATTGCTTGATACCATTATAGCTTCTCCTTATTTTTACCAAGGTAAACATGAAGATAGAGAAGGGGTAAAAGTTCCAGTGTTGAAGATTTATAAGAAGAGACAACATCATACCAGACTGAGAAACTTGAGGAAAAACATCAATAATTTAGCAACAACACTGTGGGACCCATGAAAAACAATAATTAGACAAATAATCTGCCTTGAATTCTTACCATGAGAGAGCCAAGATATTTTGAACATGAGTAGAACACCCATTCTCTTTATGCCTAACTGCTTCCTAACAAAATAGAAAGGTGCCTGCCCTTCACATGCCTGTGTACATCTCCATTCTTTGGGTGACAACATTGGCACAGGACAGTGCCACATTCCTCTTCAAAGAGGCTTCCCTTCACCTTAACACTGTCTACAAGGACAGTGGTCTCCTTCCTAAGGCTACAAGTCCTTGAGGAGAGGACTGGCTTCTGATTAGGGGTGAGGTGGACAGGAGTCACAGAGTTAAAACTTCCAACTGCATCTGAGAAATGAACGTTAAAACCCAAGAATCCAGAAGGGTTCGGAAGTCCCTAAGCCTTGGCATAAAGAAAGGGCAGCCTGGGACTGATCACCTGTCAGAAGCCCCTGCTTCTGCAAAAGTAGTTTCCAGCTAGTCTGCTGCTCACTGCATGCACCTCTACCCAGTATCTGTCCGCTTCACCGATCAGGGCAGGTGACAGGTAGTTGACAAATCCTTTGCTCTACTTGTGAAACACTTTAACATGTTCCCAGTGGCTTCAGCTACTGGTAATATACAGGTAACTGCCTTGCCAGGGGCAATTGGACCACCAGTGCTGCCTGCAGCAGACCTGCCTGGAGCAGTCACACATAAACCTCTGGGGGTTTAAGCTGCTCAGGACTGACACATCCAAATTTTGGCACCATTGTAAATGTGATCATGGTTTCATTTCCCATTCAGAATTTAATTGTGAGTTCTTTTGATCCTATATTTTAAATTGATGTGTGCTGGGTGTAGAAATTACTAATTTCTATTTCAGCCGATTTTCACATGCATGTAACATACTTTAATAATTCACCACCACCACTCCCACCACGACCACCCCGCCATCATCACCATCAGAACCACCACGAGCACTACCATCAGCACGGGCACCACCACCACCAACGCTGTCACCACCAACACCATCACCACCAACACCACTACTGCCACCATGAGCATCTCCACTACCGTCACCTCCACCACCACCACCCATCTTGACCTACCTTTCCTCTTGGTCTCGCATTTTGGGAGCCTCAGTGTGCATGAGGCTTATCTTGGTCATATTCATCTCTCCTTACCTGCCTTTGTCCCCCACTGCTGCTCCTTCTTCCCTTTACCTTCTCTAACAATCAGCTTGCCCAGCCTATAGCTCTTGTGGTATCTGCATCCCCTACGTAACCGACAAAATCTTGAATGTGCCACTGCCCACGCTTGCTCACTCACGGCCATGTCTGTGGCAAGCCTGATTCCCCATCAGCATCCTCTCCTCACCATCTTCTCTGCCTTCCTTGCTGGGTTTTCCAAATTTCACATGATTTCCCCCCACTTACTGCCTTGAGTTCTCGGTCCCTATTTCATCTTAATCCAGAGGTTTTTATTAACTATCCAAAATTGTATCCTGACATCCCTCCATCCTTTTATTTTTTGCTCTAGATAACATCCAGCCTTTATTACTACTGTTTATTAGTTTTTCTTTTTCCATTAAAATGTAAACTACACTAGATTTTGTGGTAAAGAAACACATATAATGTGAAGTTTACACTTTTGACTGATTAATTGCTCAGAACAATTTGTGAGCTAATTACAATGATGTACACTAGAAACGAGAATTCTTCCTCGGCTTGAGAAGAAATTAGTTGTATAGCCATAGTAATAATTCCTGATTTCCTTCTTACTCCACACCCTAACAACCTGATTATACTTGTTGGCCCTCAGAGCTTGACTATTTAGATAGCTCTTACCCAGTGGTTCTCAACCTTTCTAATGCTGTGACCCCACAATACAGTTCCTCATGTTGTAGAGACCCCAAACCGAAAAATAATTTTGGTGGCTACTTCAAAACTGCAATTTCAAATAAATGCTATTTTCCAATGGCTTTAGGTGACTCTTGTGTTTTGGTCGTTCGACCCCTGCTGGGGTCATGACCCACAGGTTGAGAACCGCTGCCCTTATCGAAGAAATCCTGAAGTACACTCCAAGATGGTGGACATAGGAGCCAAATTTCCCTTTCTCCCTCGAGATATACCAAGAGCTGAGGCTTTGTGCCAGCTGTGTTGCACTGGGTTTGGGCCTACTAGAGTACCCCACCTTTTCCTCCTCATTTCCAAGTGCCTGGATTCATAAACGTTTTCGTTAGCTTCTGAATTTTTCGCAGTGGACACTGGCCTGTGCATTGCTCTTGACTTGGTGTCTCCACTGACGCCAGGAGGTCTGTGCCTTCCTGCACCTCTAGTTTGCTGAGGTCAGGACAGACTGCGGAAGAACCAACCTTGACAAGTAGTAAACCTTCATGAAATATCTGTGGGTGAATAATTACTTACCACCCTCTTCCAAAATTTTCAAGTTTCCTTACAGGAAATCAGTTTTTAATCACTACTGAAATTTGTGGAAGCTGCCTCCTCACGATTTTAACAAGGGGTTGGAGAATCAAGTAAAGCACACCTGTTCCTATCTTACCTTTCTTCTTCAAACTGCTTTTTGTCATAACTAAGAAACACTTGGGAGAAATGTTTTTTAGGAATCATTTCAGTTAAGAAATGAAAATATGAGCGATTTAAAAACAATTTTTGGCAAATACTTTTTTTTCTTACTTTTAATAAGAAATAACAATGCAACAGTTTCAAAACACATTAGTAGTACATTACCAATAATTGTTATAATGCATATTGTTGTTCTTGTAGTAGTTATTCAGTGCACAGGATGCAGACACGATAATTCTTCTAATCATTGTTGGTACAAAAATTTCTTCTCATTGAACTAAGAGAAAGTAGTTGTATACATAGTCCAATATTCCACAATAGTAGTGAGTTATTGGCAGAACTGGCAATGTTGGAAGCTCTTGATTTAAGCATTTTACAACTCAGCATACTAATCTAGTTTTACTTTTCATGCCTCATGGTTAAACTTCTTTGCTGGATGGTTAAGTCCAAGTTAAAGCAAGACCTCTATAACAAAACATGTAGTTTTCATATCTGACAAGGTCAGTCAAATCCCCTCAGGATTTACCTTAAAATCATGTACAGTGCTTTCTAGAACTGTTGTTAGTGTCTGCTGTCTGGATGAGTCATGGACATTGTTTGACCAGTTTGCTCTCTGTGAAAGCCTGGGAGAATGTTTTCCCTCCAGGTGATGCTTTTTAGGTACACTATAGATCATCAATCCCTTTCCTCTTTGACCCCATAGATGTGTGCTGCTTCTAATGTAATTTCAGTTATTGATATACTCTCTATCAAATAAGTGGCTGTTTTACAAGAAAACAAAAAAGAATATTAAAAGAGAGTAAGAGACAAGGAAAAATGGCATAGGATTGACCTGCTGCAACTTTGTATATGCTTAGATTTCTAAATTTCTGTGCAAAAATGTGTAACTGCTTTTATCACATTCTATAGAGATTTATTAGAATATCAATAATTGATGAAAAATACCTTTTATAAGTAAAGTATCAGATGTTTGATATTCGGAAGGACAACGATGTTAAGCTCAAGTATCTATGCTATAGAGTAATAGTATCACAAAGCTTCTCTTCTGGAAGGTTAAGAATGTAAGTTTACAGACCAAAAATTAGAGAAAAATAAGGGCTACATGGATTGCCAATATTTTGACCCTAGCCCTTCAAGGTCAGTGAGGAATCAGGACATAAAAGAACCTGTGCTGTAACATTCTGTAAGTCAGGGATGTCCCAAATTTTGCGTTCAAGGAGAAATTTTTCTACTTTTTATACTATTTAATGAAATAATGTTTGAGACAAGTTTGAGATTAAAAGCTAAAAGTATTAGGTAAAATGTCAAGAGAGACATTTATTGTACTTGATGTAGTTGGTATTACCCATATCTGAATCAGATTTTTTTAAATGTATTTAGTAAGGCTCTACAGGGTCTCACTATGCAGATCAGACTAGCTTCTCTTGTTTTTAGCCTCCCAAAAGCTGGGATCATAGGCATGCACCATCATGCCTAGTTTCATTCGCCATCTCAGCACCCCCAGGAGATTGGATGAGTACCAGGAATTGAACCCAGGCCTCTGTGCTCTGCCTAAGCAGGTGCTTTAGTCTGCTGAGCTATCGGCCCAGCTCTGAATCCGAATTTTTCAACCTTTAGGACACCCTTATATTTTAAAGGGGTGTTATTGTAATTCTTTCATCTTCTCTTGCCTTATATGAAAAGCAACTATTAAATGATTGGGTATATATGCTTTTTTGGCAAAGCACTATATAAATGCCTATTTTTGGATAAAGATTTCTAGACTATCAGAGGAAATTTTATCTCAAATAACTTCTGGCTCTCCCTTTCAGTTTCACTTTGAACTTCATTTTTCACGCTTTTTAAAAAAATCAGGGCTCTATTTATTTTTAATTGAAAATAGTGTCAATGTCAATAATCAGGAGCTGACTCTGGGAAATAAGTTTATCTAGAAATACAAAAGGCTCCCAGATGAAAAGGTTACCCCTCTTGTTGTTTAATATCTTTAATGGATAATTTCTAAAAATAAAAAGGTAGAAATCTTGCTTGCTTGATTACCGAATGTACATAATGAATAATTTTGCTAAAATGTTCTGTAATACTTTTATGCAATGAGTTATTAGAAAGACATCTGAATATGTTAGAATTCTGGCTTACAAAAAGAGATTGTACATTCTTATGTGAGTAAATTTCATATTAAGTTCCTCAGTACTCTTACTTAGAACACTTTACAAGTCCATTTCAGTTGCTGATTTTATATTCCAAAAGTGAGTTACGGATTCTAAGCATTAGGTTAACATAAGAATTTGATATTTATTTTCATGTTTTACAACAATTACCTTTTTATTTAATTTTCTAACAAACTGATCACTGGGCTAGTTAAAATGTGTCTATGTCTCTATGATATTATACACAATGTTTTCTTTTTTTTTTTTTCAGAGTTAAATCAGAAGTTCTCTCTTTCTACTGTAAATACCTAACATTATGATTATAATTATTGAGGCATCGCTCTGTCCTCATTCTACGATAAAGTTTTATTTCCATTCTGAGCCTCATTGTAATAATAGCTGTAAACACTTACTGTGTAGAAAATTGTGGACAGTAGGGTCCACATTAATCTTCCTGACACAACAACTTCTCCATTTGCTAAAGATCTGGCTTCCAGGAGAATAAATTGTGGTAACTTCTTTAACTGAAAGAAGAGTCTTTTATTTCCAGCTTTACACTAACAGTATAAATGAGTCATCAGCCAAGGAGTCAACTGAGATGGGAATTGTTTTAAAACAAATGTTTCAGGTACAGTTGTTTGGTTGAAGGTGAAGCAGGTTATGGGGTCACATTTATAGCATCTAGTTGGGCTCAAAGAGGCCTAAAGTGTTTCACCCTTTCCTATGGTTTGGCCTTTCACAGTGTGTTGTTGTTTGAAAAAACGACTATGGCAAAAGTTCCAAAAATAAGCGATTGGCAAGATGTAAATAGCATGACGCTCCATGTCCATGCAGCATGATGATGTCATGCCCCCTCTGGCTCCCTACTGCCCTGATCACCCTCGTCTGATATTTCCATGCTTTAGACTGTACCTGCCAGTGAGTCACTTAGGAGCCAGGGTGGTTGTCCTACTCAATTTTCTCTTGCTGGGAAAAATACCCAACACCCAAAGTTAAAAAAGCAAAGGTTTATTTAGCACAGAGTTTGCAAAGGTTTCAGTCTGTAACTGGCTGTCTTAGAGGCAGGGTGGATAGCACATAGGCAGCACAGAGGAGGAGCTGATCATGGCAAGCCGAAGGCAGCAAAGCAAACAAACAACAATACTATATCTGGCCATTATGCTATATTCAAATAACTGGGAGTTACGGCAGTAACAAATCCATCAGTAGACTGATTTGGTAACTACTAACTCATAATCCTAGCACCCTTAATGCTAGCATTGCACCACATACCAGTCACATACTGCAGATTTAGACCCCTCTGAACTTTCACCCCTACCCCATGGCTACATTAGACATTGGGGGAGACATCTAAACACAAGCTATAACCCTAGCCATCAGAACCACTGCCTGCAGTTGCAATGACTGAGTTTAGGTAACCCCTGTTTAATTAATAATGGTTACCAGGTAAGAGAGTGGTGATACTGGCAATTTCATTATGACACAGTGTTGGACTTGATATGTGTCACTCTTAGATTTTAGTAATATCACAGTGGGACAAATTAGTTAATTAAATGTTAGCATGGAGAAATAACACAACCTACCGAGTATTTGGTACTGTGAAAGCTTCGGGCATCTTTGGGGTCTTCTCAGGACATCTGCATACATGTAAGGGAAGCCGCTCCTGGGACAGTTCATACCTCTCTAGAAGAAAATCTAATCTGGAAAATGCTGGTAAATGACAAGCTTTGACCAAGAGACCTTCATGGAAGTGAAATACTGACTTGTAACAGATACCACCCAAAGCAGTAAAAGCCTAGATTTTACATTTTTAGAAAATGTAAAATAAACGTTTAAAAATTTGTGTATAAATACTTTTACTGTGAATTATATATAGAAGAATTCTTATAACAGAGATATGTACTTTATTTGAGTTCTAAAGTACAGTTAAATTTGTAGTTAGTTTTTGATGTTTGGATTTTTCATCAATCAATAATGAAAAGGGAAAATTTTCTTAACTTTAATGATTGTATCCTTTGAGTAAAACTCTATGCAACTCTAATTTTTTTCTTGCATTTATTTACATCTCTTCTCATGCTCTTATCTTTCAGTATTCCCTATCGCTATAATACTTCAGATTGCCTAATTTTTTAGCTCAGCTGCAGAGTACACTGAAGCTTATTTTCTGTCTGTTCTGATTTCAGTCTCCACTGCCTTCTTCTTGTGCATGCCTAGCCAAAGCATTCTTCTTCATCTCTTCATCTGCTGCTCTTCTTTCAGAATCTAACGTTTCCCAGCTATTTATTTTCACCTTGATCATTGTCTTTTCTAAATTTCTTCTGAACTTGCAATCCACCCTATCAAAGGCAGCCCATATATGTATCCTTTATTTTATCATTTTAAAATTATGTTTTTATCCAGTTTCAGAATAGTTTCAACAGGCTGGGAACAAACAGAAGATTAACAATATTCTCTTTTCTGGCAAAAATTATTCTGAGTTAAAATTATGTATCATGACTATGCCTAATCAAAAAAGACTGAAATTCTGTATTCCTGAACAGATGTCTCACTTAACTCATGGACTGAACCTTGTTATTTTCTAACACTATTTCTACTAGAAAGGAAGAGTCCTGAGGCAAAAATTTCTATGTTTTAGTATGTGTTTGTGTAGACTGAATACATACTGTGTGCAGGTCATATTTAGCCTCCATTTGATAGATGTTCCTCATATCTCCTTCATTGCAACAAATGACCTACATTGCCCAACATGTACATAGATAGAATCTTCAGTTTCCCAGCATGCTGAGAAGCAGGTGAAGCTTGGTGTGAAATCCTCCCTTTTTGAATGTGTATATCCTTGCCACACACAGTGTAGAATCTTTCTTTCTTTCTTTCTTTCTTTCTTTCTTTCTTTCTTTTGTTCTCATGGGCATCTATTAACACAAAGTAAAGAAAAAGTCATTTTAGAAAACTAAAATCTGCAGTTTGTACCTGGGGCTCTACTCTCCACTTCTTTTTAAGTAAAACTTATAAAGATTAGCATAATAAATGATAAAATATTTCATTCAAAGATTTCAGTGCTCCAGAACCAGATTTAATGTTTTTGAAATCTCTTTCACATGGCTGGCCTTTCTTACTTCCTTTGTACTTCACTAAATAAAGATGTAAATTATAATTCCCATATTTTAATTCACAGATCTATATATGTTCTTTTTGAAAAATAAATGAGATTATATTGAATGTGAGTTTTAGTATGTTTATTAAAATCATAAAGTGTTATTAGTTTTAAATGAAATTGTAATATTACTTTTATTAAAATGTTAAAACTATAATATGCCATTTGTATTTATTCGTTTTTATAAACAAATTATACAAAGAAGAGTCTTGCAAACATCGGTTAATATATTTATTCAATTACTTAGTAGAATTCTAATAGGGGAAAAACAACCATAAATTTTGAAATCAGTTGACAAGAAGCATGAGCAGAAGAAAAATTAGAAAGAACATCATAATATAGAGCAAGGGAAAAAATTGGAAATTGGGTAATTCAAAAAATCCAAGGAATTATGTATATATATATATATATATATATATATATATATATATATATATATGACAATACATTTCAAAATAAATGTTAAGAGGTTAATTTATTAGGAAAATTTGACTATAAAAATAAATCTATCTAAACAAAAATTTTTGGCCCAGTCTCTTATTTTCAAGTACTACTCTTGAGAGAGAGGATGACAGTAACTGAGTTTACACCAGGAGCAGTACATATCAAAAAGACAAGAGTAACATGTATTCCAAACATAGTTTTAGCATTAAATTGTGCTATAATCAATATGCTGAACCTTTTGAAGGTTCTTGAGACCAATATCTGATTCATCCTGTGTACATAAGTGTATGGTTTTGCTATTAATATGTTTTCTCCTTTATCTGCTTCCAGTCACTTGGTTGTTTAATCCATAACACATTCAGCTGTGTTATGCCCTTAAGTTCTTGTTTTCTTCTTTAAAGTTCTTATATTAGGGAGACTATATGATATTTACACATATAGGTCTTGTTTATTTCACTAATGAGTATATGTTTAATATATATCCATTTATATATAAAGTCTTCAAACTTATCATTCTTTATGGATGAGTAGCATTCCATTGCATAAAAATACTACATTTTTTTAAACCATTCTTCAAATGATGGGCATTTTGGTTGTTTCCAAGATTTGGCTATTACAAATTGGGCTGCTATAAACATAGGTGCGCAGATATCGCTATGGTATGATGTTTTCAAATACCATAGTCTTGACAGGCTACAATTTTGTATTTCCATGAATTTCCAAATATCTGTGTCAAAATTGTGTAACTGCTTATATCACATTGTATGGAAAGTTATTAGAATATCAATGATGGTCAGAAAATATCATTTTCAAGCTAAGTCAAAGATATTTGATACTTAGAAAGCCAGTGATGATAAGCTCAAGTACCTATGTTATAGAGTAATAGTATCACAAAGCTTTTCTGCTGGAGGGTTAGGAATGTAAGTTAACAGACCGACAATTGGAGAAAAAGAAGGGCTATAAGGATAGCCAATATTTCGGCCCTAGCCCTTCAAGGTCAGTAAGGACCCAGGATATAAGGGAAGCTGTGCTATTAATATCCTATAACTCAGAGGTGTCCCAAATTTTCTGGTCAGGGAGATTATGGGACCTCAGAGAAAAGAGATGAATGAACTATAGTGTGTCTAAGGAGAGTCACCCAGAGAAAAACATTCTCTCAGGCTTTCACAGAAAGCAAAATGGCCAGGCAATGGCCGTGACTCATCCCGAAGGCTGATACTAACAACAGTTCTACAAAACACTGTCTAGTCTATGGTCCCAAACTTAATCCTGAGGGGATTTGACCCTGGAAGATAAAAAAAAAAAAAATGAATGTTTTGTTATACAGGTCTTGGTTCGACTTGCCTTTGACCACCCATCAAGGAAAAAAAAATGCTTCATTACAATGCATGAGACGCAGAGCTAGATTGGTGAGATGAGCTTTAGGAGGCTTAGATTCAATAGCCTTCAACATTACAAGTTTCACTGGTGGCCCACTGGAATTGCAGAACTTTTGACTGTGTATGTATCTGCTTCCTCTTAGCCCAAAGAGAAGTATATTGTTTTCCTTTTTTTTTCTAAGCAACATGAATAAGGAGGTGGGTCATGCCCACACATTGTACTCTGTAGAACGATTGTGAGGACAATATGCAATATATCAACTTTCAAAAAAAAAAAAAAAAGAAAGGGGAAAAGAAAAAAAAAGTAATGTTGATTTAAAAGGGTTAATGTTTAATTGTTTTATCAATCTTATATACCTATATGTATTAATCTAAAGTGATCTGATGATGAAAATATGTAATATAACCATTGTTAAATTTAAACAATAAAAAATATTAAATTTAGAATAGATATATAGCTATTTTGTCTTAGCTCATTGAGAATAAAAGTTTATAGTAATATTGTTGAGACAAGAAACCAGGTCTGCACCTTCTCTGAATAACTACTATGGAGACAGCAATGTGCATGGTATTAATTGTAACCATCTTACTAACTTGTTTTGGAACTGTTTCATTGCTATTTTACTTTTTTTTTTCTCATGAAAATGAATAAAAAATAAATGAAATAAAAAAATAAACAAATATTTTAAAAATATATTAACAGTGGAAACAGTAAAAAATTTAGAAAGTGATTTCCAGCCAGAAAGCTTGAGGCCCCAGGTGATATTTCAAGAACATCAATCAACATGTCAAACGAACTTTCTTTCAGATATGCGAGTATAATAGAAAACACTGCCAAATTGCAAGGGTCAAAAACTGCATAACCATTGAATTCTAGTTTGAGAAATTCCTGAAAAATATTTCACTAAAATGAGGAAGCAATGCAATGAGGAAAAGGAAAAGATTAGATGGCAGTTCCTAGTTAGAGATGCAGCAAGTGGAGAAGACAACTATGAAGAGCATAGCTAGGAGCATCATTTTATTCCAAAAGATAACTCCGATAAAATAATATTTCAAGGTTAATTAGATAGTCAACTGGGAAAGGATTTGGAGTTGACTTTTTGATATGAACAGGAAAAACCATATCAAGTAGAGCCAAAAAAAAACCTTTCAATCTGAGCAATTAAAATGCGTAGGAAAGTAATGCACCATTTGTACTCTTGAGTCAAACATCACTAGATCAAATTTCTGTTAAGAGTATAAACATTATAGCAATTAACTCAGCCAAATTAAAATATAAATATATAGGAAAGATGCCAGACAGACCTAAATATTTACCCATCGTTGTCTAAATCAATCAGAAACACCCAAAGAGGGCAACGCATATATTACTGCTAGAAAAAAAAATAAAACCCCAAGATATTCTGACTAAGTGGAAGCACTATCTACTGAGGAGAGTCAAGCTTTGGGATGTTGCTATTTATGCAAGTTTTGAAGACTGATAAATGATGTATGTGCACATAGACTCCTGGATCTATGTGCATATATATCATTGTAAAGTTAAAAATGAAACATCAAGATAGAAGAATTGATGCCAGAAGCTCATATTATGGAGAGTAAAATTTTTTTTTTTTGCAGGACTAGGGTTCGAACTCATGACCTCATACTTGCCAGATAGGCAGTTGTGCCACGGAGCTATCTCCCCAGCCCCATCGAGAGTAAAATTTATGCAAAGTCTATTACTTATGAGCTTCTACAGTACCTATCAATGAGGGTTGTGACATGCTTTACAGACGAGCTTTTAGATATAAAGAGAGTTACTTGTTTAAAAAATTTTAATATTTTAGGTTAATGTACAAACTATTTAAAATAAAATTTCAAATTGATTTAAAAACAACTTCAAAGTTGAAATTAAAAAAAAACTTATTCTTCTATTTATACACCTGTAAATTTATTTATTTATTTATTTATTTATTTATTTGTGGGACCAGGGTTCAAACTCTACACCTATAAATTTAAAATCATTTTTAAGTCGGGCTTTGATTAATATTTGCTTCCATTTACAAGTTAGTTAATTAAACTCCCTTAAAGATTTTAAACTACACATATAAATTTTATCTATTCAATTATCTTTGTGAACACTTTAATTATTTGGCTAACAAACAAAATCTTTCAGTGCGCTAAAATAATACTTACAAAGGTAATAAATTAAATCTGCCAAATCATGAGTTGTAAGTTATCTTAAATAATAAAGTACTACTGGAAATTTAGTTAAACTTTTTTATTTTTCAACTAAAACATACAATGTCTGAAATGTTCTCTCACACATTTAAAATAAGAATCAAAAACTCTTGCTTAAGAAAGAAAAATGAAAAAAAAATAATAATAAAGAGGAAGAAGTTAAATTATCATTACTTGTAGCTTATATAATTCAGTACATAGAAGGCAACAAAAATTCTACTAAAAGATTTCTAGAATTAATCAGCAAATTCAGTCACATAACTGCATATAAAGTCAATTTCCAAAAATCAATACCATTATATACACAAACAACAAACGCACTGAAAGAGAAATTAAGCAAAATATATCGCAATAGCATCCAAACAAGAGAGTAATATTAAGTGTCAATCAAACAAAGGAAGTAAAAGATCAATATGTTGAAAAGTACAGCACTTTGACAGAGATTGAAGAGAACTTTAGAAATTTTAGAGACATCCTTTGTAAACAGGTAGAAAAAGCCAACAGTGTGAAAATGATGATACTCTGAAAATTGTTATACAGATTTAATGCAATCTCAATCAAACTACCATAAACATACCTCAGAGAATTAGAAAAGTATTCCTAAAATACATTTCAAAATAGAAAAGAACTGGAATAGCAAAAGCAAACCTAGAAAACGAAGACAATGAAGGAAGTATAAGTATTCTTGACTAGAAATTATATTGCAAAGCTACTGTGATAAAATCAGCATGATACTGGCAAAACAAACAAAAAAACAAAACAAAACCAGAAATGAAAATCAAGGGAGCAGATTAGATGGTGCAGTCAGAACTGCAAACACACTCAGCCATCTCATATTTGACAAAGGGGCAAACAAGTGCACTAGTAGAAAGATAGCCTCTTTAACAAAAATTGACTTTCCCCATGCCAAAGACTAATACTAGAATCAGGTCAATCACTATGCATTACATTAAGGTTAAATGGACCAAAGATCTAAGTAGAGAAACAGAAACACTAAATCTACT
The DNA here is from genome assembly GCA_004027025.1 of Myocastor coypus. NCBI lineage: Eukaryota > Metazoa > Chordata > Mammalia > Rodentia > Myocastoridae > Myocastor > Myocastor coypus. The sequence continues at coordinate 14,406 of PVJA010027873.1, forward strand.
GGAAAAAAAGTAGGCAGAAATCTTGAAGCAAAGATATAAACAGTGGTATATGAAAAAGAAACTATATGGGAAATACTCAAAGAATCAACAACTGAGATCTCATCTTACTAGAAAGTTTTTTCACGTCAAAGGAAATCACAAACTAAGTGGAAAGATGATTGATATATTGGGAAAAAAGTTATTAGCTAACTGTTCTTCAGATGAAAGACTTGTACCTAGATCCTATGTATAATTAAAAAAAAATCAGACTCCCAAAATTCAAATATTCAATCCACATATAGACATATGAGATAAACATGCATTACTTGGATAAAGAAATACGAATGGCAAATAGGTAAATTAAAAAGTTTAATATCATTCATCATTTGAGGAATGCAAATTAAAGCAACACTGAGATTCTATCTATCCCCAAAAGAATGGTTACTGTCAAAAAGCAACCAATAACAAATGCTTCAAGGGCTATGAAAAAAGGAACGCTTCCCCAATACTAGTGGGAATGTAGACTGGTGCAACCACTGTGGAAATTCCTCATTTTTCTAGAAGAATTAAATTCATCATGCCACAGTGATGTATGTTGCACTCATACTTAGCAGCAGAATTTGTAAGAGCTAAGTCTTGTAAACAACCCAAATGTCCATCAACTGAAGAACAGACTGAAAAGATGTGGTATCTTTGTACAATGGGGTACTACTCAGCTATAAAGAAAGATGAACTTGGGACTTTCAAGGTAAATGGATGAAATTGAAACCATATTCATAAGTTAAATATATCAGACTTGAATGAGTAAACATCACATTATATCCCTAGTGTAAGAAGCGGAAAGAAAAAACACAATCCAAGATGTAAAATAGATATTGGGAAATGTGTAGAAATTGTTCAGAAGGAAAGAGAAACTAGGATGGGGGAAGAAGAGAAGGAAGGGAAAAGTATAACAATAAATAATCAAAGTTAAAAAAGAAACAAATAGTTAAAATAGTTCTACTAATTTGCATTAGCTGATTGAAAAGAAAGGTTTGTGCTTATATTGCCTCATCAGTTTTCCATGTCTGTATCTTAGAATATGAGCAACTCTTTCAAAGATAACAACATACAGTGTATTAACTATTGTTACTCTCTATCTTGTATTGATACTCTATCATTTTTGTTAAAATATAACTTATTTTTAATCATTCATATTTATATAATAAAGCTTTACAACCCAAAAACTTGTCTGTAGATGAATGAATATTATATCTCTAAAATGTGAATATTATAGTTATTCTTGATATACATCATCGTTTCTATACTTACGTTCAGTGCTTTTTCACAAGTAGAAGAAATACAGTAAGAGCAGCTTTGTTCTCCTAGGCAAACACTACTATCAACCCAAGTGAATTATATTTATTTTCTCAAGTTGTTTACCTACTGGAGATTTTGATTGGAAAACGAGATTCAATTTCAGATCCTGAAGGTAAGTTTTATTTTGCTCTTAGCATAGTGCTTGGTTGTGATTTTTATAGGGTTATGCGAAAGTATTCAAGTTGAACTCGAGGTATGCATCAAACTCATGTTTGGTAGATACATATGACCAGTATCTTCAACCTGGTTTTCATGTCTGGTTCTCTACTCAGATTGTTTTTTTTAATATACAACTGTTTATTTTTTAATTCTTAATTTGTTATTGGGATGTTTGCTGTACGTAATAGTTATATTCTTCATGGAGAGTTTGTGCCTGTACATAACACATCTTACTTTTTAAAATCGACTTCTTCCCCTTCCTAACCTATTCCTTTGTCTCACAGTCCCCTCCTCTTTGCCATAAAGCAATCTCTAGGTCTCCCATTTCATCTCTCATTTTTCCCTTTATTTATATCTTGGGTTTCTCATATAAAAGAAACCATGCAATATTCAAAGTCTTTTTGTTTCTGACTTATTTCATTTAAGATTATGTTCTCCAAGTGTATCCATTTTGCTACAATGGACTGAAATTTATCCTTTAAAATGGAATAGTTCTCCATTGTGTGAAAGCATCAGTTTCTTTACATATCCACCTGTTGAAGTACGTATTCCATGGTTTAGCTACCACGCATTGTGCTGCTGTACACATAGGTATGCTTGTATCACAGTAATATGATGTATTTAACTCTTTCAGGACGATATTATGAAAAGGGAAATAGTAGGTAAAATGGAACTTCTAGCTTTAGTTTTTTGAAGATTCCCCATATGGACTACTATAATGGTTATTCTAGTTTACAGTCCCACCATCAGCATGAAAGTGTTTCTCTCCATAACCTTACCAACATATGCTATTATATGCTTTCTTGATGATAGTCATTCTTTCTGTAATATCTGTGATGGCCAGAGATATTCAACATTTTTTCATATATTCAGTTTATCATTGTACTTCTCCTTCTGGAGATTGACTATTCATATCATTGCCTAGTTTTTGATTGGATATTTAATTTTGGTTGGTCTAATACATTTGAATTCTTTCATATTGCATTTATTATTTCTCTATCCAGTGATTAGTTAGCAGTATTTTTCCCATTCTGTAAGTTGTAATTTCCCTCTGATAGCTATTGCCTGTGACTTTTTGGAAGCTTTTTAATTTTCCATGATCTCCGTTGTTGATTCTTCAAACCATTCCTTGGGCAATTGGGGCTTTTTGTGGGAGGTCTTACATACACCTATAACTTCAAGAGTTTTACCTATTCAGATAATCAAAATGCTATCTTGGATTAAAAGTCTATTTATTACAAGATTCTCAGTATAGTCATTATTATTTTATTTTGACCTAGTAAAGTCATAAATTTTGTAGATATATAGGAGACATTCAGGCAGATTCGTCAACCTCTTTCTGTACCCAGCTGTGCAGTCATAGTTCTGATGATGGCCAGACAGATGCACTGTGGGCTCCGAAAGGGAGAGTGCAGAGTAGTCCAATACTGACACTGTCTATTGACATAATTTGTTCCTTGTTCTTCTTCTTAAGCATTTTAATAAGTACCTCAGACAAAAGTGGTCTTTATTCAAATATAATAATAACAATTGTGACAATTTGTGAGAATAGGAATGATAGAAGCCCACATGCCCCTTGGTAAGAAGAGCCTTGCACTATTGTTGGGATTTTTGCATGATTTCCTAAAGTATCTGGCAAACAATTATGCATCACTGTTTACTGCCAGCGATTATGAAGTGGCTTCTGGTGACTACCATCACAAAGCCCTGTGAGGGTCTACCAACCTCTCACCACCTATGTCTGATATCTGTAAACACTTTCTGTTCTTAGGCTTTTACTTGTATACCTGATGTTCTTTAAAATTGTCAATGTATAACAGGGTTTATGTTTCCATTTGTCTTCTGTTCTATTTTAAACAGGAAATAAAAGGATTATAAACTCCTTTCCTCATTTTAAAGTTGGTACCAGTGTATGCAGTAATTAGACAAAGAAGAAACATTCAGTAGACCATTTTATTGCCTAGGTGACAATATTGCTTAAGTCATGGCAGTTCTATTCCCTAGACACTACAAAATTTTCTAATATGCGTTGAATGATATGTGACAAAATGCTCTGATACTTAGTGCCAAAGGCTCAACTTAATGTAAATACCTGAAAGCCTATGCATTTGTGCTCTTTGTTTTATGGTGTTTGAATGAAGTAAAACAGCCCATCCTCTGAAAATCCACCTATGTTGTTCCTTAGGCATTCTGTGGTTCAAATTCTTGAAGGATAGTGATTTATTTCTTGGTTTTTGCATTTGAGTTTAATGCTTGTTCTAACATGACAGGCGCAATGTATTACTGTGTAGACACAGTTTCCTGGCAAAGTTGATGCTTTAGGAATTGTACTTCAGATCTTAAATATAATCCGTTACTAAATTTCAAAGCAAGGAAAAAGAACTCAAATATAATGATAATAATGAATACATCACCTTTCTGCCTAAACAAAACATATTACATGTTAAATAGAGAAAAACAGCAAGGACAATATGGCAATAAAAGAAAGATAGGAATATGTACCATATGAATTACCTTTGGGTCTGAAAGCTAATAAAAATTTTATAATGCATAGACTCTTTTCATCAGAACATCCTCTACTTTACATCAATAAGACTCATTTGATGAAACTGATGTAAAAAAGAGGTAAGAGGGCTTCAAATAGATATAAGATAAATACAATATATGGGAAGTAAGCTTAGGAGAAGATAAAAAAGAAATAAATACCCATAATAGAGAGATATGTACCACATGAGAGCTAGCAAAGCGAGAATATTTTCAAAATTTGTTCAAAGTGAATTGTACATAAGAAAAATAATGAAAACAAGAATAACAAGGATAGAATATTTATAGTTATAGGAATGTGGACAAGGCTGACAACCTATGTTGCTATACCTCCATTACCTAGTTTCACAGTTTTATTTTATGGCTCGAGAGTTCACCAATTACTTTTGTGGGCCTGCAATGTAATTCTCTAAAATTATAACCTTGGTCTGGGGAAACAGCTGGATGGTTGCACAAGGACTTGGTTGAATCTCTGATACTCCATGCCATGCCAGCCCTGAAACCCCAGGTCACCATGCTGGACACCAAAACTAGGTACTGTAATGCCAGTGTTGGGGAAGCTGTGACAGGAGGATCACTATGAGTCCCAGCTGTGTAGTGAGATCCTGTACCAGATAAATAAATAAATAAATACTTTACTTCTCATATCTCACATCTTTGGTCTATTAAATTTTATTTCTTTATCATCATATTTTTTTTGTAATGATCTATATTACAATACTATACATTAAGTATTTATTATGCAATAATTTTTTTTGTCTTTTTGAGACAGGGTCTCACTGTGCAGTTCAGGCTGGCCTTGAACTCACTTTTGTGGCCCAGGCTGGTCTCAAACTTGCACTGATCCTCCTGCCTCAGCCTCCCGAGTTCTGGGATTACAGGCATGTGCCACCATACCCCGCTTATTATGCAATGAATTAAAAAATAAGACATCAAATGTTTCAAAGAATGGTTAAGATTTTTTATTCAAGGTAGAAATTTGTTAATTAAAAGAGGGACAGGATAAAAATAATCTCAAGAGGCTGGGGAGATAGCTCAGAGGTACAAGTGCCTGCCTGCAAAGTGTAAGGTCCTGAGTTTGATCCCTGGCTCTGCAAAAAATAAAAAAATCAAATAAATCAAAAATAAATAAATAAAATAATAAGCTCAAGAATTAATTCTTTGGGACAAATATAAATGACTTCCATAATGAAAGTAATTCCATACCAAGTCACAGTTCAGAAAATGTAGGAATAATGCACAAATAATAAAATTGGTGAGAAATAGAAGGCTATTTACAATTTAACTTCATGCAAATATATTGGAAACCCTGGAGGATACGACTTCTTTATCATACGAAAATATAAATGACCAAAGTTGCTAAAGGGGATAGAATATCTAGGTATCTTTGTATCTTATAAAGGTAAGTTAACACAGACAAAAAAAAAAAAAAACACCTATAGAATTTATAAACGCATTAGCATTCCTTTATCAGCAGATAAATCAGTAGGCACGTATGTTCACAGGTAGAAATTTAACTGCTAACTCTGCTGGTTACAGTTTGCTGTTTCCTTCTGCATCTGGGCCGAGGTCAGCTGTCTCATGCCACTGCACCTGGTGAACGACCAAGAAACCTGGATAAAACCAACGACCAATAAGTAGATAAAGGCACCAGCTAGCGATTGGGTCATCTTGAACTGGGATGGCCAAAGTCCTGGAGAGGAGCCTGACGACCTTGCAGAGTTGGCAGGAAGATGTTGGAAACCTCTTGAGTCCACAAAGACAGAAATGACATCACTTCTGGCTGTCAGATTGGCCAGGCTGAAGGGTCTGAGAGAAAGGAAACTCTGTGCCTCCTTAGGGCTCTGTGCTGATTCTCAGCCACACTCGGTGAGGGTCTCAGGAGCTCAGCATACAATGCAGACAAAAAAGAAGAATTTAGTTAACCACAGCGCTCAGCAACAAGACAGACAAAACCTGGAGATCAGGAAACAGCCAGGATGAGGGGAGGGAGAGGCAGCCCCAGGCGCTGAGCTTGCTGCCAAGCTAAACGAGGCCTAACTAGGGAGAAAGCGGCTCCTGCCCAAGTGACATCAAACGATGTGAGGGGCCTCTGAGCCCAAAGAAAATTGCAATTTCTGTGTAATGAGATAGCATCTGAAGCCTGCATGTTTATGTCGATGTCTGCCTTTTTAACTATTAGTGACCAGGCATACCAGTTAGCAGTGCATACACATGCATACACATACACACATACACACACACACACACACACACATACACACACACACACCCCTGCTGTCTTCAATGAAGCAGGGGAAAAATCATTCCATGTTCCTCTTTCTATCCTCCCTGTCTCTCTCACAAACACACAGAATAAAGTACAAGCCTATCTTACATAAGGTGAAAGAAAATGTTCTCAAAATATATTTTAACCAAAAGTCACAGTCCTACTACAACTATACTTCATAAATAATTAGTTCATCATGTTAGGCAAGGGTTGGTGATTACTGATGACTATAGTACTTTATATCACCCTTTATTATAGTAATAGGCAGGTGGAAAAATCGTGATCATGTTCAGAAACCTGCCTCTGTGTCAGAAATTAGATGACCATACTGCAGAGGGAGTGTTATAAAAAAGATGCAATGCTTGCTTAGATAGAAGTCCACTGAATTCAGGACAAACATAAGGATGTAAATTCTATGCTAATTTTTTGTATGTTCTATTTATTTAATATAATATAGGCTAAATATAATGTAATTATACTAGAGAATATACACAGCGATCAATTTGGAAAAAGGCAAGTTTTGCATCATTTTAAGTTGTTTAATTATAATATATATGAGAAGCAACAATAATAAAAATCTGTAAGTGAAGTTAGATGATGAAATTAAGTTGTGACCATCAACAGTGTCTCTCTTTATAAATAGTAACTAAAATGTACTTAATGCTAAATATACAAGAAATGAAAACATCTACAGAGGGAAAGCTTAAAATCTTGCTAAGTGGAAAAGTATAGTTTTTCAACAAAATCCAATTGCTAGAAAACAATTCTTAAATTCACAGAAATATTCTGTAAAATACTGTAAATCATGTTTATCTAGGAATACAAGGTTATTTTATATCCATAAACTTTATTTCAATGTAATTTTTTGTTTGTTAATTTTATGTAATTAATTTTAATGATAACTAACAATGAGACAGTTTCAAAACATGCTAGTAGGACAGGCACAATAATTAATAGAATGCATATTGTTGCCTTCATAGTAGTTGTTCAGAGTACAAGATGCAGACATGGTAGCTTTTCTAAACACTTAGCATAAATACTTTGTCTCATTGAACTAAGAGAAAGTAGTTATGTGTATAGTCCAATGGTCCATAATAGCCGTGGGTTGTCAGCAGTACTGGCAATGTTGGAAGCTGTTGAATTGAGTCTTTTACAGCTTAGAATATTAAATAGTTTTACTTTTTATACCATATAGTTAATGTAGTTTTAATTGAACCTAACTTAATGTTTAATATAATCCAATTTTAGAAATATAATTCAAGATTAACGCTAGCACATCTTAATCTTAGTTACATATGCTTGTAAGAATGAACTTATAGTGCCGGGCGTGGTGGCGCACGCCTGTAATCCCAGCACTTGGGAGGCTGAGGCAGGAGGATCAGTGTGAGTTCGAGACCAGCCTGGGTTACAAAAGTGAGCTCAAGGCCAGCCTGAACTGCATAGTGAGACCCTGTCTCAAAAAGACAAAAAAAAAAAAAAAAAAAAAAAGAATGAACTTATTATAAACTCCTGTTCTAAAAATAACACTAATAAACAGATAACTTTGGTCCCACTGTCACCTTAGCATTAGAGTTATCTTCGAAAATGCAAGCTTGATTGCCTCAGTCATCCTCCCAAGCTCCTAAAACATTTTAACATTGCATACTTGACTCTAAGGTGAAATCTAAGAACCACAGTGTGCCCTACAGTTACCCCAGTGCAATCGTTCTCCTGTTCTGTGCTTTTTTTCCCCTTGTCTTTTTAAAATTTCTTTCAAGGACAATACCTCTCTTAAACTCTCTTTGTACCTTCATCTAATTCCTCTCCCCTCTGTGCTGAATTTCACATTTCTTTTATTTGTTCGTAATACATGACTTTAACTTCAAGTTGTGTACAGCTTTTGAATATTGGATTTTACATGCTTGTCTTCTTGCTACAATAATCTTCCTCCCCATGATGCTTCCTCTTTCTTTCTTCTTTCCTCTTTCTTTCTTTCTTCCTTCCTTCCTTCCTTCCTTCCTTTCTTTCTTTCGTTTGTCTTTTTGAGACAGGGTCTTATTATGCAGTTCAAGCTAACCACGAGCTCACTTTTGTAGCCTAGGCTGGTCTCGAACTTGCACTGGTCCTCCTGACTCAGCCTCCCAAGCACTCCTTTTTCTTTATATCCGTGATGATACTATATAGGTTACAATGCTTCATTCTTGTATAAGAAATTTCTCTGTGTATGTGTGCCATTCTATGTATAGAGATTTTACATATAGATGTTATCAACTGTAAATAAATGAAAGTATTTATTAGTGTTCCAACATCATCGTCGTCTTCCGCTTCCGCTTCCTCTTCTTCTTCCTCTTCCTCTTCCTCTTCCTCTTCTTCTTCTTCTTCTTTTTGTATTCTAGGGAAGGGTCTGTAAGATGTTCAGGGTCTCACTACTAGATTGGACTCATAGTGATCCACCTGTTTACAGCCTCCCAGGAGCTGGGATTATAGGCACACAACACCATGCCTAGTCTCTGAAAGTCATTGAACATATTTGACGTGGCTACAGTATTAACTTTGAAGGGAAAATTTTCCAAATTTTAATAGCATCAATTTAGAAATATATCATTAACAATCACATTGATTAATATCACAGAAAGAGAGCCTTTGGCAGATACTAGGAACCGAACCACAGGGTCTTAGTGCTGAGCTATGTCAATATGATCCCTATTCTCAGCCCTATGAAGCATTCCCAGCCCTTCTCACCCTTTTAAAAATTATTATTATTGTGAGACATTGTTATGTTAAGCCATTAAATTGTCCTGACTAGGCCTGAGCTTATGATGCTCCTGCCTCCACTGCCCAGAATTCTGAGATTACAGAGACTTATTTTTTTTTTAAATAATGATTGCTATTGGCTTTTGTGGTAACAAAAATACTGAAGCTCTTGTATCATTTTTCAAATTATTTTATGGTGGATTCCTCATAGTTAATCATTCACACACAGCAAATATCAACTAAGAATATTTTTTTCATCATTTCTCATTTTTCTTCAGTGGATAGTTCACACAGAAGAATTCCTGATTTGTTTTTCATTGGTTCCACAAGATTTCCATTCATGCAAAAACTCAGTGTCCTGCTGTCTGGAATCAGGATGTGCATTTCACATGCAGAGAAATTCCAGAAGAAGACCGACTGCAGCGGTGACATCCGCCTCAACATTGTGGAGCATAGCGCTTCTCCTACAATTCCCATGTTGAAGTCCTAACTGCCAGTTTCATGATGTTGGAGGAGGGGAACCTAGGGGTTAATTATGTTGAGATGGAGGTCATGAGAGTTCCCCCCAGGAGACTCTCCCTTTAGGAGACAGACACTGTGGCACTTGTTTTGTGCCTCAGTGCCTGGTAACACGCAGTGTCATCTTAGCTATCTGCAGCAGTCCTTACCAGAATCCCAGTATGTACTCATACACCCAACTCTTGAAGGTTCTGGCTTCCAGAACTGAGAAAATACGTCTCTATTGTGCAAACTCCTTTGCTTATGGTATTTTGTGGTGGAACAAGATCTTGGGTGGACTGCTTATTCTCACATAGGCATTATGCATGTGAGTAAATTCAATATTTCTGTCTTAGACCATGAATTCAACTAGACACTATGGTTTCCTCTATGGCATTCACTGGTACATTAGTGAGGTAGACATAGGTTCCAGTTTGTGACTGCTATTGTACATAATTGTGAAGACTGCCCCTTTCATTTTCACAAGTTCATTAGTTTGGAGGGTAAATTATATGGTGTCCTAAATATAATTAAGTATGGGCAACCTATTTTTCTTCGTTATTTTCCATTGGGAGTATATACTTCTCTGGACAAATCATCTATCAGTGGAAAAATACGATCCCTATCCCAAACCAGAAATAGTGCTGCTGGCTCACTTCATAGGAGTATGGTGAGGATTAATGAGGAGATGATTGGAAAATACTTTGAGCTCCCCAGAGAACAGTGTTAGGATATTGTCCCTATTATATTTCTGTACTAGTCTGCCGAGTGCAAAGTCAAGGGAAATCAAGATTTTGTGAGTATCAGCAAGGAAACCAAATCAATCATGAATGCTCTGGCAGTGCATTTTATACGAGTGCCCAGAGTAGTCTCAAGCGAACCTTAGATGCCCTAAAACATATAAATTATCCCAGGCACATAGGCTAAATTTTGACTCTATATTAACTGTTCAATTAGGAGTTATGAGAAAATATATTGAACTCTTCTTTCAGGGTGAAAATATCTTAGTTCATACTAACCATATGGAAGGTTTGGAAGAAGAACAAAGACATTCATTAAGCTTGAAAGGATAGATCTAAGCCAGACATCACTTTGTAACCTGGCACCAGGCTTCTAAATCAGACCTATTATTTAAGAGGCCAATTATACTCTTTAGAATCTTGGTGGAAAAGACACATTTTCACAAAATATCTTCAGTACCTCCTAAATTGGGTGCCTTGGTCTGATACTAAATGTTCTTCCTTGAAATTCTTACAAATCAGAATCAAAATCAATAAGTCACTCCAGTTCCCAGTCAACAGAGAAACAGATGAAAGGCACGAATAACGCGGATTAAAGTTCTAGAAATGATTCCCAAGGAGACTGGAGCCAAGCTTGATTAGAACTTAACCAAAGTACCTGGAGGATGAAAAGCTTGGTGGTGTTGCCCACCCCCAAATCCACATCCCTTACATCCAATACTATACCACACTTGAGGCTTTGAAGTTGTAACTTAATACCTTATTTTCTCTGAGATTTCAAGTGCATTCTGGATCACAAAGTTGTTTCTCTTTTCACCTGTCACGCTGTTACTCTGTCTTAAATGCGCACATTGACCTTCCGTGTCTATCTTCAAGAACAAATCATTTTTCCTCCCACTGTCCATCAGTTTGACCTTTTTCTTTCTGATGGAGACTGAAAGAAAAGAAGGGCTATCTAAATCTTTTCCCTGTTTGTAAGAATTTGTCAAAATTAAACAGTTCTTGTAGAAGGATGAGTCATTATGTGCACAAAGGGCAACTAGTTCTTGAGCACTGTATTAGGCACAAAAGAAAATAAGATGCCAGAAGCTATCATTTTTAGAATATGTTCTTCATCCCGCTTTATTAAAATTGCAACACAGATAGAAGGTAGTTCATGAAGAAATACAAAGATTTGATTAAGAGCACTGTAGAATGGTTCCATGTTACAATTGGTTTCTTATTTCTGGATCTGTGGCATTTAACTGAGCAAGCTTTGTCCAGTACTTAGATTCAAAAATTAAAACCACCACAAATTTATGTAGAAGTAGAAAAATTCAAGGAAAAGAAATACACGAGTGAGAATGGTAGCTGATGGGAGAGAACACCCGAAGGGAGAAAAAGCAATCATTCAATACATTTTAGAAACACGTGCCTTTATTATCTTCTTTAGACTTTCTCTGCACATGATCACCAAATTTAGTAAAAGATTATTATTACAAGAACTCTGTAAGGAATGGCTGATGTACGCTCTCCTCATAGTTGTTAACTTTGGTACAATTAAGGATGGAAAGTTTGAGTTCAATCGATTTTTTTTTCACTGGACAGGGTGGGTTTTGTGGCCATGGGCTCATGGAAAGTACACTGGCTCAGTTAACAGTGCTCTCAGGAATGTGGTGGAAATATAAACTAATTCTGAACTTCCCCTGATAAGAGACAAATTTTGCCCCCTGACCACTGGCTCTTACCTCCACTTCCACAGTGCTATTTTCATGAAGCCAAGCATTAGACCATCGTGTTGCTGATGTGCACACTAGGCATGCAATTGCTTCATGTTATCTCAGATACAACATCTTGAAGAGAGTATAGGGGCTCCTATTTGATTCCGTTTCACAATCATTCTCCCTCTTTCTACAACAGAGGGCTACAGCAGCAAGAGCTCTGCGGCAGCAACTGTGTCACTTCTGGATATGATTGTGGGCCTTTGCCTTAGGAGAGCAGGCCAGAGATGACTGCTCTGGGTTTCCACGCTCCAGTTGCAATTGCTAAGCTCCTACTTGAGTGACAGTGGCACAGTATCTCGGGGAGACCTCGTGCTTGCGTAGAGCTCAGTCGCTAAGTTGATGATTGTGGGTTTCATCTACAATTCATCATAGATTCATTTACAATGAACATGCTAGGTGGGGGGATTTTAGTGTTAGATATTGTGCTAGTTTCTGTGGCTTGGCTGTGTGTAACTGAACACTTCCAGGGAGTGAGCTGGGTTTGTGCATGGAGTGTGTGTCTGAGGGGTTAGATAAGGGAGCCTGAGGAAAAAGCAAGAGGTGGGGTGAATCCAGGGAGGCACACACATGGCTCATGGCCAGCTCACTGACGGCCTACACTTTTGAATTCTGATACATCTTAGATTGAATCCAAATCCAATTTAAATTATTATGGGTGACATGGAACATACATGACATGTTCCTGTGTGTGTAATATTGCTTGTTGGCCATATCGCTAAAATTCAAATTGTATTTTTTTCTCAACTATAAAATAGGTGTGATATTTCACACTATATACCTCTCTTAAAGTTATGATGACTGACAAGCAGGTATAACACATGTGGAGTGATATATGTCATATGGTAATACTAAATGTCTACATAAATAGCTATTCTTCTTTTTGTTTCTTTCATTATTATAATCTCCACCTGGGTTGCACTTAAATCATTTTTATTTGCTTCATAAAAATGCTGCATGCTTAATATTTTAAACTTCTGAGCAACATCTAAAAGTGCAAGAGAACACCAATAAGTCACTCTAAATTCTGAGTGATTCTTTTGGGTGTTTTTACTTTTAAGTACTACAGAAATTTACTTTTTTATTTTTTACATTTTTCTATACATGGTACATGGTCTCACTACATAACTTGGAGTCATAGTGATCCTCCTATTTTCAGCCTCCTTAGCACTGAGATTACAGGGGTGAGCCACTGCGCCCCATGTTTCACTGAGGGTCAAACCCTGGTCCCTGTGCTTGCCTAAGCAGGTGCTTAGTCTGCCAAACTATCTTATCAGCCCTTGCTAAAATTTAAAAGTGATAAATATCTATAGTTATTATGAAAGTGACAAAACAGTGGAATATATTTCAATTTCAAAATTTACGTTACAAAATTTATTTTTTTCTAGTTTCAATTTTTTATTGTTTAAATTTAACAATGGTTATATTACATATTCTCATCATCAGATCAGTTTAGATTAATACATATAGGTATATAAGATTGATCAAACAATTAAACATTAACCCTTCTAAATCAACATTACTTTTTTTTTTTCTTTTCCCCTTTCTTTTCTCTGAAAGTTGACATATTGCATATTGTCCTCACAATCGTTCTACAGAGTACAGTGTGTGGGCATGACCCACCTCCCTATTGATGTTGCTTAGAAAAAAAAAAAAAGAAAAAA
>PVJA010027874.1:0-28103 GCA_004027025.1 Myocastor coypus
TCTGATGATTTTCTCTTTCCTAACAAAAATATTTATAACTTATCTAATGTCCCAGAACCAACTTATGACAAATATCAACATACCATAATACAGAATTCAAATGTGACTAAAATATTTATGCAAACAAGCCCTTTAACATATCTCTTTCTAGATTCAGATGATTTACATTCTTGAATCCAACACGACTGGTTCAATCCTTACAGGAAGAGAAAGACTGATTGCTCTCTACCTCCATTTTTTAATGAGGTTGATACTGTATGCCACCAGCGAATTTTGTGGAGTCAACGCAGTAGCTGCATTGGTTTGACACCAATGTTAGTGACAAAAAAAAAAAAAAAAAAGAAAGAAAATCTGGCATGGGAATTTTCAGTGAAGCTTATAATTTTCCTTTCTGAAAGGAAATAATCAAAACTGATCCCCAAATAAGGAAAGAATATTCTTTTGTTACTAATGAAGGAATAATGAAGTAACTTTACTTGGAGCATGGAAGAATCGGAATCAAAAGTTAATTTGAATAATGATGTACTGTATCTGTTTTTCTTAATATGATAAGAAGTAATTACTATTATTTAATTTCTGCTAATTGCCAGGTACTTGATAGCCTTAGGTCTAAATTCAACAAGTAGATAAGACCTAGCATATAAAAGAAATGAACAGTGGATAGAATTGCTACAGATTATCCATTCAACAGTTTATTTAAAAATTAATTCTATCTTATGATTAAGATTAAAAGCAGAGTAATTTAGGCTAATTTCCTTGAAGTAGCCGATTGTGCTAGAGAGTATTATAGATGGATGCTTGGATAAGGTAGGCAAAACACCGACAGTGCTGCATGGACAACAACATTTGAGACAAGTACTAGATCAGAGTCAAGGATAATAAAGCATAACTGCAAGGACAGAGCAAAACGTGCAGCCCATGACCAAGGTTGACATCAACATGCCGCCTTAGATTTCTTAGTATCACAACAAGAAAAAGAATATGTGTCAATGGAGAAAACATACACATCATCTGTGTAACCTTTGTGAGACTGCTTATAAGTTATCAAACCAATTTTTGTTACCTGGTTTAATTTTAGTGGTAAGAAGTAAATAGCAATATGCAATATTAGTAAGGTGGTATAAAAAGTATCTGAGAGCAAGATGAGAAGGGGCATGATGGGAAAATATATCTGAGAAAGTCACATAATTCATGACGAGGATCATCGATTCTTTTTGAAAGTGTTTGAAATGTACTTGAAATATTTGTTTTTAATACATTTCACTATACATTTAGCAATAGAGTGAATGTGTATATTTTCTAAGTCCTTTGTAGTTAGTCGAATTTCTAAACTTAATAAAATTATCCTTTCTTTAAAAGGAAAATATGACATGTTATATTTGATAGGTTTTCCATGATGTCGCAACAGAGAAACAGGAAGAAGAGAACTGGAAAGGGGCTTTATTTTCTTGAAGGACACGGAGAGAATTCGGGGAAGATAAGGAATTCTCTGAATTGGAACAGAGGGAAACTAAGGCTTTTATGGCCTTTACCAAGGGTGGGTTTTGAGGAGGATGTTTAGATTTACCTGGGAAGCTGATTAGGGCCTTCCCTGAGGTGGCAGGACAGGCGGAGGGAAACTGCATCCTGGGCTGAGTTGGAGAAGAAAGGGGAGGTGGTCTTTGGGAAGATAAGCTGTTGCTTTAAGGACTTCAGTCATATTAGATGACCACTATAATGATTCGGCAATTCATACTAGGACCAGAACTTATTAATATTAGTAAAAATGTGAGAACTGGCATTGTGGCTTCTATTCAGATATAATCAAACAGAGGAAAGGCCTATGTATAAAAAGTTTTCAGTGAAACTTCATTCGTGTTGTTTGCTTGGGTTCATGCCAATTACGTGAAGTATATACCAGGGCATTTGATCAGCAGCAACTGATACAAGAACCAAGAGGTGGGAAAATCCTTTTTAAAAGTTGGAATATAGTACACAAAAAATGAATTTGCATGGAGATTTAGCTGAATTATATCTTTAATTCACATATGCTTCTACTGCAATCTCAAAGTTGATCTAATAATAAGCACTTCAATGAAGAAGATCAGAAATCATTTGCGTTATTATGCTATTAGGGGTGGAAATCTAACAAGCTACATTAGGAAATTATGTCAGGATTTACACATCTCTTTATCAGGTTAGCACTGAACAAAGTACATTGTCCAGATACCATCCATCAACAGGAAACCAATGTCCTTCAAAGAGGAAATAAATTAATCTTCCCATTTTATACTGAAGGAAAAAAAAAGCTCAGAAAGATTAATGGATTCAGATCTTCCAGCCTGCCCAGCTTGGGTCTACATAGTGCTTCTAGCTGGAATGATCATGGCATTTAAAAAGATTTCTCAAAGCATGGGACCATGGGGTTAAAGAAGGTAATGTACATATATAGCAAAATAATACTCAATATTTCTTTAATTTGCTATTTTATTCTTATTTTTGAAACAAAACAACCCAAATGAAGTCCTACTAAAATTGTTTCTAGGCTGTTATAGCCACAGTTAGTTGAAATTAGAAAGTAATTTTATCTCTCAAAATTTGTCTTCTCTTACCTATAGCCATTATACTCTGAGAACAAAAGAGATAATTTCATGTTTGAACATGTCTGCCCACCAATGCACTTGATTTTTATTTCCTTAGGACAAATGCTTTCTAAGCAATGTAAAATCAGAGTTGTTACCAGCTATCCAGAATTAGAAGAGACAATTCTAGAGAAAAATGTGAATATATGCTGAACCACATATCTAATTATAATATAGGAAGATGAGTAAATCAAGCACATACTGATGGCTAAGAAAGATTTTGACAAGGAAAAAGAAAGAATGAGAGAGAGAGAGACATGCTGATTTCAGGAGAACATAGTTGCAGGTCATGCAGTAAAAAACTGAGAAAAAAAAGGAGAGAAGAAAAGTGTAAAAAGATCACAGGAAGATGGAAAGTCTCAATAGGTAGAAGATTATGTAATAGAATTGAACATAGGATTAGAGTTTGAGGACTATTTTAAGAAACTTGAATTGGAGAATTAGACTTGTAGTTTATGCCCAAAGTCCCTCCAATACCCCACGACCTGGAGGCAGAGTTTGTGGAAGATTACAAGGTTACAGAGCTCTACAGCTCACTAGTTAAGCTGGGACCAGACCTGGAAGTAGTGGGCCCGTTGGAGTGTGACCCACAACACCTCCCTCATGACTCGCTGTTCCATGCTTTGCTTCAGGATGACAATATGCTGAGCAGCGTTCCTGTGTGCAGTCTGTTCAACCTCTTATATCTTGCCATGAAAATCCTGGTATTTTTTAACTGGCAGCCAAAATAAACTTTTGCACCTGAAAATGTGGTTGTCAGAAATATTCTGATCATGAAGGGAGTGGCTAAAAGAACTGGCCTATTAAGGTTTGGGACATGGTGCTATCTAAACCTGAATACCACAACAGCCAAGGCTAAGAAGCTGCAGGGTTTTCACCCACAGTCATTAATCAGTAAAGTACAAAACAATGAAGTAGAAAGAACTTGGAAACATTTCACATTAAAATCCCTGATACTATCTGATTGGAATTCTCCAAATAAATGATGTAAACTAGCTGAACAGACATTTTTAAAAGAGCCAAATATTTATAATATGCAAGAAACTCACCGAGCCAGAAAACACAGATATAGGCCCAACATAAAAGGATGGAAAATGATAAAATAATTTAGTAGAATCCAAAAGGGAACACAAGAATCTTTATTTATATCCAAAAAAAATAATAATAATAAACTATAAGACAAAATCAGTTAGAAGATTCAGCCAAGATCATTGTACACTGATAAGTCCTCAGGAATATAGAATGACTATAAAACTGTATGCACCAAACATTGGAGCATCTAATTTTATAAAACATGTATGGATAGATCCTCTTTAACTAAGAGTGAATATCTTTAACACCATGGTCTTGACGACAACAGGTAATCCAATCAAAACAATGAAGAAATATCAGACTTTAATTATACCTTTGGACAAATGAACGACAGATATCTGCAGAATATTTCATTAAACCAATGCAAACTGGGACTGCTGTGCTGGCCACCTCCCCAGGGAGCACTGAAATGACCATTGAGACTGGGTGAGGTAATGCGTGACTATAATCCCAGCACTTGGAAAGCTGTAAACAGGCGGATCACTAGGTGTCTGATGTAGTAGTGAGACCCTGAACACCCTGTAGACCCTAAAATAAAAAAATAAATAAATGCATAAATAAACAAACCAATGGAGATATATAGAATATTTCATTAAACGGATGCAGAATACATGTTGATAGGTTCCGACCTATGTACAAACTGCTACATTACCACGGCCCTGATTCAACTGCCTAAATCCACATAAGAACAGTTTATCTTCCCGATGACCACTTGCTCACTCCAGCCCTGTGTAAAACTTCCTCTTACCTTTCCCTTTCACACAAGGAAGCCCCCCTGATCAGCTCCTTGTATGTAATTGGAACTGCCCCTCAAACTCCACCCCTAGTAAAAATCCATAAAAGTCTCAGCTTTTCTTTGTTGCAGGTCAGAAAATACCCCATCTCCTCGGATTCTCCTCCTGTCTTCAGAATCAGTGTTTCTTTTTAATAGCACATGGGATTTTCCCCCAAATAGGCCATATTTTAGGTCATAAACCTAGTCAAAGTCAATATTGAAATGAATTAATTTATTGTATCTCCTCATATCACAGTGAAATTCAACTAGAAATCAACAGTTGCTCAAAAGAGAGACTGATGTCTAGAAAAGGTTTGATAATAGTTGAATATTAGTATTCTTTATAAACTAACTTAGAAATTGGCCAAAGTGAGAAAGTAAATATGCAAACATAGCCCAAATTGATTCTAGACTATAATCCACGCATTAAGTAATTCTTTATTCTTATAACCTATAATAGACTTTTGAAATATTTCTATTTTTCTTTTTAAAAAATCCTACTTATGATGATGAAGTTGTAATGGCAGATAGTGAGAAAAGGTCCTGAGAGCATTGAAGCAAGCTTCATTTAGACAGCCAGAAAAAAAAAAAAAAGAATAGACAGCCAGAAGTGATTTAGTGAATGACAAAGCACCAGTACCCCAGGCATTGTTCTCTGGGGTTTTTATAAGTTAACTAACAAGTTGCCAATCACCATAGCAACTACATTCCAGGGGTTTTCATAAGAAGGTCACAAGATTTACATTTCCCAGATGTTTGTTCCTAAGACAGGTGCAGTTAATCTTAGTTTGCCCACACTTTGTTTTATCTATTGGCTCTTCTAGATAAGAATCTTTCCTCCGTTTATGGGTTTATGGTTAGCTAAAGGCAGGGGCGAGGAGTGAGTTCATTTGAAGTTTATTTTATTTTTTTTCTTGTTTCAGAACTTTTGTTTGTTTGTTTGTTTGTTTATTTAAGTTTATGGCCGGCTCAGCCTGCCCTGAGGGCAGGGCTGGCGTAGCATGTGGTGCCAGGGATCGAACCGCGGTCCTTGCAGCCTCCCAAACTTTCCTAAGCAGGCGCTTTAGACCACTGAGCCATCCTGCCGGACCTCATTTGAAGTTTAATGGACACTTAAAATGGAAGTCAAAAACAAAATGGAGCTCCTTTAGACACATCAAAATTGGATTCAAAATTACAATCATGTTGACAGAAAGTAAGTGCATATAGTTCATAAAGACACAAGGAATTATATACTTTCATTAAGAAAGCATAAACCTGTAAAGTAATTTAGTTGTAGTTTTGGAAAAGAAACTACCAGAACCACTCAGTAGAGCTTCTACAGGTAGCTCTGGTAGAAATCTTTCTTTAGATTTTAAAAATTTCCTCGAGGATATGGAATAATTTGTCTCCTGAACAAGAGTTTTCTTCCTAAGACCCAGTGATGGTGTTGTTTTTCCAATTCAGTTCAATGAATGTCTTTGGAGTTGAGAATCAGGCAGGTATTTTAATGACCGTTATTTTCAGTAGCAACATCACATCGTCTATGCATTGATTCAAAGACACAGGTGCAAGCCTCTGCCTGTCAAATATGAACAATCAGTAAGAGGTTGTTCAAGCTCGAGTTTCTTAAAGAATTTGAAAAAAAAAGAAAGGGAAAAGCAAAGACCAAAGAGTGCCAGAGTAATTCTTGGATAATGAAATACACAATAAAATTCCACTTTTGATAAATTCAGAGCAAAATTTAAGGCATTTTACCATGGAGACACACAGATTCATTATGGCTCCAAGCTTTTCAGGCATAGTGCAGCACTTACTTCACTACTGTTCTTGGAAAAACGTTGCTGTCATGACTGGTTTGCTGTGATACTTACAATAACCCAAACCTGAAAAGATGATGGATGCCTTTACTGAAAATGATTTCTTTTTTTTTTTTTTTAACCAGGGATCAAACTCAGGACATTAAGCTAGTTCCCTGGCTCATGAAAGGAATTGCTAAGTTTCTATTCTTAATTACATTATCATCAATTTATAGAGTTACTTGGAGTTACTTCTGTTGGCTCTCAGTAACGTTGAAATATCAGATGCTACTTCCATTATGTGCATGAAAAAAGGAAGAAAACAATTTTGTTGGGCCGAATGAGCGAAGCACTGTGTTAAATTTATCTAATTTTTAAATTGAGAATTTTCATCCATTTACCAAGGGATAAAGCTGATTTTAGGGTTTCATTGAGTTTCCTATGGCCGTGTATCCATTATATGAGGTGCGAGTTATTCTGTGATTTTGCTCATTTAAGTTTTAATGTATTAAAAAATACTATGAGATGGTGAATTAACGTGTTGTGTGAACAAAAATCAAACATGATTTTAATGTTGTAGCTCCTTTTACCTTACCACCTAATTATATTCTCTGAGTTTAAATTTGAGTAGCTGGGAATGTTGATGTGCACTTGTAATCCCTGCTACTAAAGTGCCTAAAGAAACAGTATTACAAATAATCCTGGATAACTGAATGATTGGATTTTTCTCCAATAAAATAAATAAATAAATAAATAAATAAATAAATAAATAAATAAGCTCAGTAGTTGAGTTCTTTTTTATTTTTTAAAATTTTGTATTTATTTATTCGCTACAAAGTTTCACTATGTAGCTCGATCTTGTAGTGACCCTGTCTCAGCCTCCCTAGTGCTGGCATTACAGGCACACAGTTTCTTTGGTTGACAGGCAGCCTGTGAGATGTGTGGTACTGGGGATGGAATCCAGGGCACACAGTACATCCAGTACTGGAGACTGAACCCAGGTCCTCACACTTGCCAGACAGGTACTCAGACCACTGAGCTATATCCCCAGCTCCAGCAGTTGAGTTCTTATCTATTATGCACAAGATGTACGAGGTCCAAGTTTCAGTTCCTAACACTGCAAATCTTAAAATTGAGAGAGAGAGAGAGAGAGAGAGAGAGAGAGAGAGAGAGAGAGAGAAGGAAAATAAATACAAAGGAAGAAAGGAAAGAAACAAAAAAGAAAGGATAAAGAAAAGATTAAGGAAAGAAGGAAAAAAGGAAAGGAAGGAAAAAGACGAAAGTAGGGAAATATATATACATATATATATATAATATATATATATTTATATAACTTAGTATAATTTAATTCACATAGTGTAGTATGAAGCAATATGACTTGCTGATTCCTGAGCAGTCCTATGTGCAATTAAGTTTAAGGCATTATCCCGGTTAGTCAACTTGCTATAAAATAGCATAACCATAGACAATCTGACACCCATTTATCAAATAAAAGTTAATGCTCTGGCAATCATTAAAAGGACTGCTCAAATGTGAGTCTTTATTAGTGAAATATCAATCTGTTACTTGGTGTGATGAGTGCTATAAATGGGCTCTCTTAGTAAAATTTAAGGTATTCCAGTTATCTTTAGGTCAATTTTAAATATTTCAGAGCCATCCACAGCCTTGCACAAAAATAGTGTGAGAATTCCATGAAGATTCTCTACTTTCCTCTCAGGAATGAACCACAAAGGCGCCTGCTAGGGAACTTGCATGCCCAGCGATGGGAAACTTTAGGCTCCTACACATCCTCTATAAGACATATACTGTTGCGTATGGAAATTCACTCAATCTCAGTATGGCAGCTCTGAAGGGACAAATTAGAGGAACTTCACCCAACATCAAGTTGGTGAATTTTCTAAAATACAATTCTGAGGGAAGAAATTTGTTAATACTTACCTTTTCACCAAGACCATAGGAAAGTAGAACTAGCTTCAATCATTTCAAGAATTTTTCATGGTTATTGATGATCAAAAGAACTGAGAAGTGCAGGGTCAAGTTTTCTTAAGATCACCTACAATGCTTTGCAATAATCCATGTGAAGACTTGAATGGTTCCTAAGCAAAAACTTAACTCTAAAGGTTCTATGGGGCTTAGAGAAGAAAATTACTTTCGTTGTTGCAAGGCAAAGAATCACAAATTTTTACATTTTGCTATCGACTCCATATTTTTCTTGTCTGTGTTTAGTGAAATTCTCATTTCCATAACTCCCTGTTCTACAGACACACTTGTACTTGATGAAGCCATTTATTAAGTAAAAGGTTCCTTATCACACTCACTCCTCTCCAGCAGGACTGAAGTCTTTTAAATGTGACAACAGAAAGAGGGAAACCATCTGTGTTGCCAGTGTCAAGAAGCAGCGGCTCTTACTACAGGAAGAAAGGAAGCTCTCGGACATCACCAATATTTGAAGAATTTGAATTTATGTTTGCCATAAAACTCTTGCATTGTCTTTGAGGAGGCTTGGAAGATAGTCTAAGCTTAATAAAATGAGTAGACATTTAATAAAAAATGTAAAGAATTCCTCATCCAATGGCTTTGATGGCAGATTATACATCCAACATTAGGCTACATAAGTGATAGTTGATGGACATAAATTCTTCCATTAACTTATGCAGGCTTGGCTACTGACCCGCATGGCAATCTGGTTAGAATCTAAACAGGTGGAGGGGAAGACCAGGTGACTAAGCTCTGACATGGTAACTGTACAAGGCTTAATGGGCAATATTCTCAAAGCCTGGATACCGTGACTTGACCTTGTTCAATCCGTGAAATGGTTTTGGCCACACAGCCTTAGTTGACAATGTCCTGAAGGTGCAAAAACCTCAACTTGTTCTTCTTTTCATTCAGAAAAACCCTAAACTTTACAGGATGATACATGCAGCCTTAATGATTACAATGGATCCATACTCTATTAATTTGCCATCTCGTATCTACATCTTTTCCTCTCCTGTTGGACTCAAGCTCCATGGCAACTTGTTATACAGATAGGGAGGTTGAATGCGTTGTGCTGTGTCAGAAAGAGACTTCCACTGGGCAAAGACCCAGAATCAAAGTTTCCCTTAGAGTACTATATGTTCTTATGTCACTCTCAAGTGAGTCCTGTGAAAGAGCAGAAAAGCAGGGGGGCTCATAAAACCATCAAAGTTCTTTTATGTCTGTCACTCACAATGGAAAATAACAAAATATTGTAGATGTCATGCATTATTGCTTATTTGGAAATCAAGACACAGGGCTGGGGAGATAGTTCAGCAGTCTGAAGCCTGCCTGGCCAGCTAGCTCTGGGACCTGGGTTCAGTCTCCCGGACTGCGTGCCATGCTGGCTCCAGAACCTTAGGCACAGCATGCTGGGTACGGAAATCGAGCCCGGTGATGCATGCCTGGAATCACAGGGCTCAGTAGGCGGAGACAGGAGGATCATTATGATCCAGCTGTGTAGTAAGACCCTGTGTCAAATAAATAATTAATTAAACAAAATATTTAAAATATCAAGATAACTTCTAATCAAAATTCTTCTGTACTACTGTTACTAGTCGCAGCAAATACTGAATTAATAATTTTTCTTAAAACATTATAGAGTTCCTTTATACAATGATTTCTAGAGTTTTGCCTTTGGTGGTGAGAGATAAACATTTATCCTTAAAATAGAGTTTGGATAACCTTTCACAAATATTTTCTCTTCTACTGTACTTGTACCTACTAAAATATGCCCATTCCTACACACCAAAATCACAGACTCAAAATGGAACTCAAAGCTTTATTCTTAGTCACTTGACATTTCCTCACACCAACATACATTCTGCTGTAAGCCTGGAATTTTTTTTTCCAGAAACAGAAAAAGTATCATTTACAAGAAAAGTTAAATAAACTCCTCATATTTTAAAATTTTTAAATGACAATTTTTTTTAAATTTAGAGATTTTCTGTCAATATAATATAGAACAATGGTGAAAATTAAACAAGAAAATCCAAAGTGTCATGAAAATTTTGACGTTATACTGATACAAAACATGCTCATCACAGCTATGATTATATTTAACCTTGACATAGGCTTTAATCCAATCCTATGCATAGCCAAATTTATTCTTATTTTTTTCAAGGCTAATTACATTTGTTAAATCCTGATCGCACATGTTCCTATTTACCCTGGAGGATTGCTCAGGCATTTGTCTCCTCTAAGTGCCAAGACTATCTAGTACTTTTTCTGTTTGTGTGTATGATTGTAGTAGTGTGAAGGGTTGGAACTCTTTCAGACAGATGTCCTTATGAGCAAATGAAATGAATGTTTCTATATAATAGAAAAAATAATACATGGGGATTTCAAAGGGCTAGATTTGAGTCTCGAATTTTCTATTATTTGTATTGTGACTAATAGAAATCCCTTTATTTCCTGAAGCTTCTGTTTCTTCATCTGTAAAGTATAAATGATGATGTAGAATTCATTTTTATTTAGAAGAAAAAGAGACTAGGAAAGTCAAAATACTTTGGCATTTCACATGCAAAATATTAGTATCCCAGCACTTATTTTAATTCCCAAGTTCAGTGTGTCTGTTCTCTATAGAATAACACAAACATTGTCTTAGACAAATTTTGCATCACATTAATTGCAAGGACATGTAACAAGTCATATAGTGCTTAATATATGCAAGATAGACTGCTAAATGCTGTGCATGTACATTCTTATCTAGAACTCGTTAAAAGCTTTAAGAAAAATATTGCTACCATCCTATATATTTCAAGAAAGCTAAATAACATCAACATTAAGCAACCATTTGCACTGATTGTAAAATGAATTTTGGCACATTTTAAAATGTAACGAAACACTGAAATCTTTGGTTGGCCATAGAAACATAAGTGAATCTTTGGAGTGAAAAAAGGAAGGAAGGAAGAGAAACTGGTATAAGATTTATAACCTGAAACCTTTGCTCCTAAAAAGTTGTTCTTCTGAAAGAGAACGACTTCATTTTCAAGTAGCTTTGTAGAAATATGTTCCCTTTGTTAATTCACTGTGTTAACTCATGAATTCCAATAATTAATCTGAAACCTTCTCTTAACATCCACAAAATTAATTTACATCTCTCCTATGTATTCTCCATAGTTGATATCTTAGTCCATTGAGGTTCCAAAATATGATCGTCTGTTCAATTTGTGAACAACAGAAATTGATTCATGATAGATCAGGTGTCTCTAGGTCCAAGTCTAAGATAGTGGAGTGTTAAATCTTTGGCGATGGCCATGCCTCATACATTACACTTTCTTGCTTTGTCCTTGTGTGGTGGGAGGGCGGTCCAGGCCTCTGTGGTTTCTTTTAGAGGTCTTTCACTTTCATCTCAATCATAAGTTCTCTGTCCTTATGATGAAGTCAACCTTCAAATGTCTTCACTTTCTCATAATTTTATCTTGCATATTAGGATTTGAACATATACAGTGTACAGGAACACATTTAGCCCACAATACTTAATGTTTATAGATTAGATTTTTTATGGAGGGCTAACCAGATAACTTAGAGAGCTATAGTACCTACTTAAGCAGTGTGCAGTTCAATCCCTGGGGTGTCTTGCTGGCCCTGACCCCAGGGCATACTGAGACTGCTATTGAGACTGAGCATGGTGGTACATGCCAGCAATCTCAGCATTTGGGAGGCTGAAAACAGGAGAATCACTATGAGTCCAATCTATGTAGTGAGACCCTGTAGACCTTTTCCTAAATACAGTATATATATATATATATATATATATATATATATATATATATATAGATTAAAGCTCTCATATCAATGGGAAAGGGGTAGCTTTAAATACAGTATATATATATATATATATATATATATATATATATATATATTAAAGCTCTCATATCAATGGGAAAGGGGTAGCTTCTGCACTTTTGATGCATTTAGTCAAGAGTATCACTGGAGTAACATGGATAAATGCATAGTTATAGTTATGTAGCAGCAAGAAGATCTGCTGTACCGTCGCAGTCAAATGGCTATCAAGAGTGGCAGTGTGCTTTGTAGTTTATAAAACTGGAAGCAACAATTTCATGTTTTCATCATGAAGAAATATAAATATTTGAAAAGATAGGTATGTCTAATTTAATTTAATCATTGTGCTATATACATATGTGTGAAAACATTATGCAATAACCCCAATAATGTATAATAAGCAACTGTTTATGTACCATATTTAAAAAGAACGTCCTCTCAATGATGATCTAAGAATATTCATTCTATAGACCAAAATATGAATAAATAAATAAAACAAATAACTATGGATTTCTCAAGAAAAATATGCAAGGACTATATTAACATTCTGCTTATCTGCTTAGTTCCAAAGAAAACTAATGATTTATGAGGTCCTACTTTGACATATCATAGAAAAAAATATAATTTTCATGTAAGTATTAATCAAAATGCGTTCAGTATTCTCCAGCTTACAAAATGGATTATGATGAATGTGACCAGCCTCATTATTTCTGGATTGGAGAAAGTAGATTTAAACTTACTTAATGTCAGGTTAACACATGCACATTGGAGCCACTGAAGTCCTTAGATTTTGAGTACAAATATTTTAAGTCCTGAGTTCCTCACAACAGGAAATCAGAGAAAGTGTTCTCAGTTCTCTTTGCAACTTTTTGCCAGGCCTGCTCACTCCATAGGAACTAAGATTTCTAACAAGATCCTTGCCTCTTTCCATGATGAGAGAATGACATTCTTTCTGGCTTAATCTTTTTAAGTATCCCTTATCACAGTTCAGTCATTTTCTTAAAAGGGCTGTACATTTTTCTCACTAGTTCTTGCCTTATTTCACCTATTATATCCTCCTTTGTGGCAAGAGAGAAACTTGGCTTCAGAGGAAGCAAGAAACACAGCTAAGATCCAGAATTCTGAGAGTGCTGTTATGAATTACATTGGATGGCAACCATAGAAAGGTATTTAAATTATACTAATGTTTTTTTTTCTTCCACAACTTGCCCATGATATATATATATATATATATATAATAAAACACTTCCTTTCTAAGTAGCTGGTGGTATACTCCAATCACACGTTCATGCACTTAGTTCTTTTATGTGGGTTTTTTTTTTGAGGGGGGGCTGGCTTGGTGGTTCACTTTGAATTGTGGTAGGTCTAGTGGAAGGGAAGGTGTGGTGCCTCAACTGCAAAAAGCAAAACTACTCAATTATTATTTGAATGAAATCCTCATCTTTATTCCTAGTATGATAATCAAATCTGACTTTGAATACAAAAGTACTCTGCATAACTCCGATAAACTTATCTATTCTTAGGAAATGTTAAAACATTTTATGATATTAGCAGTTATCACATTAACAGAACAACACAGAAAGTTAAAATTAATCAGTAACATTAGGGAAATGGGAAATACCACCAAGCTAGATGTTCAAACTGACATGATTGCATATAAAAGTAGACACAATTGAGAAAGTTTAAATTCTAAAAATAATTGGTTCTATCCAAAGTACACCAGTTGCAAGAAGTTTGTCAGTTTATTTTCTCAGGTTAAATTAAGATTATTTAAAAGAAAACCAAGAGCTTACCATATGTCTTTGGCATACTTTTTTAAAAGTTAACTTTTATTTTATTTTATTTCATTAGTCTTTTTTGTATTTTAGGGAAGGGTCTACAGGGTGTACAGGGTTTCACTACTAGATCAGGCTCATAGTGATCCACCTGTTTACAGCCATCCAAGAGCTGGGATTAAAAGGCACATGCCACCGTACTCAGTCTCAACTGCCCCTGAGCACAGCCCTGGGGCAGGATTGGCATGGCAGGCCCCGGATCTAACCTCTGGCCTCTGCATCTGCTTGCAGGTACTTTAACTCACTGAGCTATGTGGCTGGCCTACTCTAAAAATTAAATTTAATAGGATACATAAGTAAGTATTTTTTTCATTGCTCATATTTTGATTTGGATATCACAATTTCAGTGTCCTAGAAATTATTTTTATTAGTCCTCATAGGATCCATAAAAATATAGCATGAAGTTATAACAACCTATCACTCAGTGGTGTCCCAAATTTTCTGTTCAAGGAGATTTTGGGGCTACAAAGGAACAGCACCGACATTACATAGTATACCTAAGGAGAGTCACCTAGAGAGAAAAATTTCCTCAGGCTTTCACAGAGAGCAAACTGGTCAAGCAATGGCTGTGATTCATCCAGATGGCTGACACTGACAAAAGCTCTACAAAATACTGTTAATGGTTTCAAGGTAAATCCTTAGGGGGTTTGACTGATCTTGTCAGACACAAAAATTACATGTTTTATTATATATTTCTTGCTTTAACTTGGACTTAAACACCCAGAAGAAAAGTTTAACCATGAAGCATAAAAAAGTAAAGCCAGATTAGTATGCTGAACTGTAAAAGGCTCAAATCAATAGCTTCTGACATAGCCAGTTCTGCCGATAACCGACTATTATGGAATATTGCTGTATATATACAACTACTTTGTCTTAGTTCCATGTGAAGGCAAATTTTACCAATAATATTTAGAAAAGTTATCATATCAGCATCTTGTACTCTGAACAACTACTATGAGGACAACAATAGGCACTGTACAAATGATTGCGGCTGCCCTACTAATGTGTTTTGAAATTGTCTCAATGTTATTTCATATTAAAAATAATAAAACTATATAGCATAATGAAATAAATCAGAACTCCTGCTGAAACAACTTTCCTTACAACTGTGAGTGTTTGAAACTCAAAATGTATAATTTAGTATCTTTAATATTATAATTTTAATGTTATAAATTACAGATACATAGCTGAGGTTTTTAATCAACATGGAAAATAATATTTCTGTCAGCTTAATTAAGGCTTTGTGCTGAATTTTGCTCTTTAAAACATATTTTGAAATCATAATATACAGTATCTGAGTGTATAAGTTTTTTAAAATAGCTTGGCTTCACAGATCATTAACGAAGAGTGAATCATTCAGAGTGAGTTCTTACTTCAACATGGTTGGTGTTCTTCTGAAGGAGGAAATTAGGGTACAGCAAAGTGTCTGTGCAAGTGAGTGTGACCCTTCGTTGAGAGAAACCTGTCCATTATGGCCAGGAGGAAGCTGCAGAGCCCTGTCCAGATCTTATGTCAAAGGAGGACGTGCAAGTTGGTGACCCCTGGCTTCATGGCCACTGTCTTCTTGCTCTACCTGCAGCCTGCCCCCCATGCCAGACATAATTTCTCTTCTCACTTCTTTTCTTCCTGGCACTTAATCCTATTTGGAGCACTTTGTTTTGACTAATTTTCTACTTCTTTTCCCTTTAATAAATGTTCAACATCTGCAATTTTTGTTGTCCCTTGCAATCCTTTGCGTGGACTTCTAGGTACCTAGAATCCAGTAATACCAGTAAGGATTCCGTAGGAAGCCACACAGGGAGAATATGAGGACAGGTGAAGAGATTGAAATTATGTGTCCACAATGTGAGGAAGTTCAAGCATTTTTGACTAAGGTAAGAGATGTTGATTAAGGTAAGAGACTCTTCTGTAGGGCTTTTGGAAGTAGATCACCCTACCAACATCTTGACTTTGCATGTCTCAGATCAGAATCTATGATGGCACAAATTCTTGTTATCTCAGGCCAAATGGAAGTCACTGCCGTAAGCTACTGCAGGTGGCGCAGAGAGTGAAGATTACTCAGAGAGGAGATTTAGTTTAATCACTGAGAGGGACTCAGAGAGGCTATTTCTCAACCAAGAGTTCCCCTATCTTAGGGTGACTCTGGGAGAAGTAAAACCTCCAATGCTGAGATATCTCTGAGTTCTATTTAAAAGATCAGTGACAGAGAAAAAAGCAGGAAGAAAGTAATGTAGACCTGGAGTTTCCTCAAGGAAATTTGATGAAAGGAGAAAGATATAGCCAGACACAGATACTTTGCTAATCTGAGCTCTTTATATTCAAGTCTCCTGCAATCTGTGGCCTTTTGTCCCAAAGTTTAATGTCTTGCCTCTCAGAGAGCCACTGTGACTTTAGATAGAAGTTTAATCACCCCTGTGTTTTTGTCCCTTATGGTGACTGTTATGTTTTGCATTTACCTTTCCTCCCAAAGCCTCTGGCAGTCATGGGGCAGACTTCTACGGTTTGTGATTAACTCATGATCCAGTAGGATTATGGGCATGAGTGTGCCTGGGTCACGGGTATGAGTGCTCTACGCAGCCTGGGACAGACAGCCTGAGTGCGACATAAGGAGACAGATTTGCTCTTTGTTGCACCGCTGCCACTGCTCCTGCCATTTTACTCTTGCTGGTTTTCTGGTTTTCACTGCCATGAACAGCTGCCCTCTGTCACGTGCCACTCTGCCTAGGAGCCCGCTGCGTATGGACTGAAACTTCCACTAATTGTGAACTAAACAAATCTTTCCTTCTTACATGTTGGGTGCTGGGTAATTGTCCCCGCAATGAAGGAAAAGTAACCGAGACAGTGACCATACACTCTTCCTGAAGCCTATGTGCTTTATCCTGAAGTATGATGCTTAAGTTTAATCACTCCCTTCTGTCCAAGACTCCCACAGTTAATCATATTTTTCAGCAGCAACAGAGAAAGGATACAGATTTTAAAGCAGTAGAAATATATTCGATCACCGTTTGAGAGATGGCAAGCCCAAAATCTAAGTCTGGGTAGGGTTACACTTCCTCTGCACATTCTATGAAATAAGACTCATTTCTCCTTTTGAGCCACCACAGCCCTAATCTCTACCCTCACCTTCTAGTCAGTTATTCATCTGTCTGTGCATGTTTATGTGGTATTAACTCAGAGTCTTTTTCTTCTTATTAAAACATCACGATCTCACTTTAATTTGATCATTAGTACTATTTTCTCAGGAAATCATATTTGGAAATTCTGATAGTAGGAGATCAATATATCTTTTTTATGGTAAACAGTGGAATCCACTACACGAAGCAAAACATGATGTAGTTGATATGTAAGTTAACATGTCAAATTCCAACTTGCATCTAATTCCAATGTGTGATATCCATCAGCCCTTTTAAATATTAGGATGCCTTAGAATCTAAGACAGACTTAAGGGACACAAGATAAAATGTGTCGCTGAATATTCACCTGGGTTTACTTTTGATGTTTTGTTTTGCCATTTCTAAGGCAAATACAAGACTATTGATCAAATTCTGATTTAGTGCTTGTCACTTATTTAAATTTTAAATTTATCAAAACCTTTTTTTTTTGACCCAATGGATAATAATTATCTTCGATATATTACCTTTGGGCAAATACTGAAACCAAACAATGATAAAATATTTTGATTAAACAGTTCTTGGGCCGCTGAGATGGCTCAGTGGTCTAAAGCTCTTACTTTGGCAAGCATAGGCAACTGCAGTGATCATGGTTTGATCCCCAGCACCATATTCTGCACCAGGCCCACCCCCCAGGGCAGGGCATGCTGAACCAGCCATTAGAAAATGAACAAACAAAAAAACAGTTCTTAAACTTCTACATTCTGAAGACCTTTTTTTTTTTTTTTTTTTTTTTTAACCTACCTCAAAATTCAGATGCAATTATTTCTGCCAAAATTACCTTCTGTCAAGTAATGATATTGCAAATTAAATTACTGTCCAGATAGCATCAGTATTCTATTTCAGGAAAGTTACTAAACACTCGCTTATCACCTGTGGTCCTCTATCCACTATTATTTGAATTTGCTTGTGTAATACCCAAGGTTACTTTTTAATGCTGTGAAAACTGTTCTTCAAGTTTAAAGTTGGTATTTCTAATGACCAGAATGCATGGAAAACAATAATTAACAAAATAATTTTCAGAGATCACGTGAAAAGGCATTGCAATGTGAGAGACTTTTGTAAAGTGGAAATAATATATTCCAGTGAAATAAACATCAGCAAGCAGATACAGGGGCTGAGGATTGGATGGCCCGGCCTGACGTGCTGGCCCAGCTGATCCTTGCTACACACGCCCTGCCCTCATCACCTGTGCTGAGAGGGCAATTGAGACTGGGTCCACGTGGTGGCGCGTGTCTGTAATTTCAGCTCTCAAGAGGCTATAAGCTGACGGATCACTAGGAGTCCGCACTAGCAGTGAGACCCTGAACACCCTGTAGACATTTCCCTAAAAAACACAAAAAGAAAGAGAGAGAGAGAGAGAGAGAGAGAGAGAGAGAGAACTTAAAATAAAGAATTAAATAATTCAAAATAAAATATTTTATTTATTTATTTATTTATTTGTGGGACCAGGGTTCGAACTCACGACCTTGCACTTGCCCAGCAGGCACTTGTGCCTCGGAGCTATCTCCCCAGCCCCTTTTTTTTTTAATATTTTATTTAATTTTTTTTTTTTTTTTTTTGTGTGTGTGTGTGTGTGTGTGTAGTACCTCACTACAGAGCTCAGACTCTTAGGGATCTGCCTGTTAGATATTTTATAGGAATGCTAGATATGCAGGTGACAGACATATCTAGCTTCCATGGAGACGTGTATTGGTATTTTTAGCATCCATCCTTCATAATTTCATAGGTCACTATTTTTAAGGAGGTGACCATTTCATGGTTCTGGGATGTGCTTTCTCAGCTTCTGCAGCTTCTCTTTGACAGACGATTGTACTTAAAAACTCAGTTCTATTATCATACCAAAGATATACTCCCAAATAAAATGAATCCTTGTTAGTTTAAACTACATAGAGCACACTTGCTTATTTTCAACTGAGAGTCTTACTTATTGGTATTTCCATGATTGGTGTTTTCCTGAATGTTTTATTATAAGTAAAGTTGCATTTGTTCTGTTTCAAATCTTCTCTTCCCAACCAGAGAAACTAAACTTGGGTCTCACCAAAATACGCTTGTGGTTTGGTTTTCCTGTTACATAGTTAATTACCTACTATGAGATGTTATTTTCAAAATGCAAGTCACTGAAAAGAGAAAGAAGAACATTTGAGTTAATTGAGGGTAGGAAAATAATGCCACACTATCTCCCAGGTGCATTTTTTTTTTCTTTAGAGAAAAATGGTCATTTTATTCAAATAAAAAGAGCAAATCATAATATATATCATACCTATAATTTGTAATTGATAATTATAATCTAGATTTATAAAAAACATATTTAACTAAATTCCATTTTAAAAGTGTATTAAGTTGGAAATAGAAAATAGTTTTCTTGATTTTAAACTATAATAAATATCAATCTTATTTAAAGATAATCAATATTTACAGAGAACAAAGAAAGAAAGAAAGAAAGAAAGAAAGAAAGAAAGAAAGAAAGAAATTTTGCTAGAGATGTGGTTGATATAACTGGATGAGAGAAAACAGAAAGATTATAAGGAAAAAAAAGCTTTTTATTATTCATAGGTAATATTGATAATACAAGTCATAAGAACCAACAAGTTAATGCTCCAGGCTAAGACATATATTTCTAACCAGTAGAACAACATTAAATAGAAACTAAAATTTAAAATATAAATGTATACAGGCATAAATATTATACAATAAGTAACTAATGAGTCATTTGTAAGATTTTTTATTTTATCTTATTAATTTTTTGAGAAAGAAATAGCAATGAAACCATTTCAAGACAGGTCTTTACATATTGTTTTCTTCAGAGAAGTAATTTAGAGTATAAAATGTAGACAAACCATGCTTGGAATACCTATCACTCTGGTCTTCTAAGTGTATATTGCTTGTAATGTCATATCAGCTATTGTTAGACTCTCTCTCAAGTGAATGTTTGTTTAAAAAAAAAGGTAATAAAAGAGAATAAGAGAGAAGAAAAAAATGCCGTAGGATTTTCCTGCTACTATTTTGTATACGGTTAGATTCCTAAATTTCTGTGTAAAAATGTGTAATTGATTTTTTCACATACTATAGGAATTTAAAGATTAGAATATCAATAAGTGTTGGATGGGGGCTGTAGAGATAGCTACATGGCGCAAGTGCCTGCCTGGCAAGTACAAGATCATGAGTTTGAACGCCCGGTCCCACAAAAAAAAAAAAAAAGTTGGAAAATATCTGTTCCATGTTATGTCTAAGGCATTTAATATTCAGAAAAATGGTGATATTAAACTCAAGTGTCACCGAGCATGGTGGCACACACCTGTAGTCCCATCACTTAGGAGGCTGAGGCAGGAGGATTAGTGTGAGTTCAAGACCAGCCTAGGCTACAAAAGTGAGTTCAACGCCAGCCTGAACTGTATAGTGAGACCCTGTCTCTAAAAGATAATTAATAAATAAATAAATACATAAATAAATACATAAATACATAAATAAATAAATAATAAACTCAAGTGTCTATGCTATAGGGTAATAATATCATTAAGCTTCTCTTCTGGATGGTTAACAACTTAAGTTTTCAGACCAAAAAAAAAAAAAAAAAAAAAATTAGGAAAAAGATGGGCTACAATGGCAGCCAAGAGATTATGGAGCTATGAAGGAAACTGATCAACAATGGATAATGTCCCTAAGGAGCATCACCTAGAGAGAAAACACTCTCTCAGGCTTTTACTGAGAACCAATTTGTCAAGCAATGATGGTGACTCATCCAGACGGCTGACACTGACAAAAAATCTACAAATCACTGTACATGGTTTCAGGGTAAATTCTGAGGGAATCTGACTGACCTTATCAGATACTAAAGTAACATTTTTTGTTATGTAGATTTAGCTTTATCTTGGTGTTAACCATCCAGTAGAAAAGTCTAACCATAAGGTATAAAAGATAGAGCCATATTAATATGCTCAGCTGTAAAAGGCTCAAGTCAACAACTTCTGACATTACCAGTTCTGCTGATAACCCATTACTATTATGGACTATTGGACAATATTGGGTTATTTTGGTAAATTCATGCACCTACAATACTTGAATGGCAAAGGGACACCCATCTGTGACAAAACAAAACAACAAAGGGGATATAGATGAAAGTCGATTTTGTAGTGAAAAAAGTAGGTTCGATCTATAGCTACTTTCTCTTAGTTTATTGAGAAGAAAGACTTATACTCCCAGGTCCATCTTAAAGAGAAAGTATTTCTCCCTCTATATGACAAGCATTTGCAAAAAGAGGAAACTTATCTTGTTCTCTAGGATATATGTATGTTAATCTATGGAATTATGGAGAAATATTATCACTGTATTTCCAAAGAGGTTATAGAAAATGAAACTATGAGTCCTCTGGAGTTGGAGGGTATGTCTTACACTAAGTTTGCATAATTCTCAAGAAAGGAAAAGTGCTTGAGGTGAGGAGACACGTCAAGGTCGTTCCATCCGACAGTTAGCAAGATACCTGTGTATTTCGCAAAGAAGCAAGGATGAGGAGGTTTCTCATGAATCAGGTGCATGTTACAGATTTCAACCACTGTTAAAGAAAACAGGAGCTGGGCGTGGTGGCGCACACCTGTAATCCCAGCACTTGGGAGGCTGAGGCAGGAAGATCCGTGTGAGTTCGAGACCAGCCTCGGCTACAAAAGTGAGCTCAAGGCCAGCCTGAACAGCATACCGAGACCCTGTCTCAAAAAGACAAAAAAAAAAAGAAAAAGAAAGAAGGAAAGAAGAAAGAAAGAAAGAAAGAAAGAAAGAAAGAAAGAAAGAAAGAAAGAAAGAAAGAAAGAAAGAAAACAGGAAAATTCATTAGTAATTGGTTCTTTGTAAATAAGGGCTATACATGGATGAGCAATGAAGGATAATATGAAATGTGGATAAATCTTTTGTAAAACGAAAGGAATGAAAAGTTGGACGGATGGGAGAAAGGGATGGGGAAGGAACGAAAAATGAATTGAGACATTTTATGTCCATATGCCAACTGCCCCAAAATGTAAGTTCTCATTATATAATACAAACTTTCTTTCTTTCTTTCTTTCTTTCTTTCTTTCTTTCTTTCTTTCTTTCTTTCTTTCTTTCTTTCTTTCTTTTTCTTTCTCTTTGTCTCTCTCTGTCTCCCTGTCTCTGTCTCCCTGTCTCTGTCTGTCTGTCTGTCTGTCTGTCTCTCTCTCTCTCTCTCTCTCTCTCTATATATATATATATATATTACATATTATATATTATATATATTATATCATAGTGATCTACATTATAACAGGCTGGTGGATGGCTGAATGCCTATGTGTGCTTTCTGTGACATCTGAGAGCAACAGAAGTCGCGGGGAGGTGGCACGGCTGGTGATCAGGCCCAGCCAGATGCTACCTGTGGGAGCAGAGTTCAGAAGTTCAGAATTGAGGATATCTGTCTCACGCTGATGAGGGGCTGTTTTCCTCTCAGTAAAAAGTCAGAGTTAAAAGTGGAAGGTTAAACGAGATGGAGGCTGACTGGCCTGGTGCAGAGACAGTTGTTTCTAATTTGAAGTGCAGGCCTCTTCCCTCTAGGGACTGGTTTATGCAGGAGT
This sequence comes from Myocastor coypus, assembly GCA_004027025.1. Classification (NCBI taxonomy): domain Eukaryota; kingdom Metazoa; phylum Chordata; class Mammalia; order Rodentia; family Myocastoridae; genus Myocastor; species Myocastor coypus. The sequence continues at coordinate 22,650 of PVJA010027874.1, forward strand.
TCATGTTAGGTGTCATCTCCTCCCACACTGCAGATGCGAACCTGCCAAGAGAAGCCAGAAGTAAGAGTTGCAGTTATCAGCTTTTTGACAGAGAGAACTTTTGTAAGCAGACAGTTCTGTTCCATTATTGACTAGGAAAGTCATAGGTTTACCCTGCTTTTTGCAATGACTGATCTCTCTGGAGTCCCAGTTAGATAAAGCATGGTCTTACCTATTTATCTGGGTCTGACAGGGTGAAAAGATGTGCAGCTTGAGGTGTGCCTGGGTTTCTTTGTCTCACGGATGGAGGGGGCTTTTATATTTTTTGGGTTCATCGCCCTTATAAGTTATAGCCAGAGGGTACGGTCACTGATCTAACTGGATTTTTCCACATATTAAGCATTTTTCTTTTATCAGGGTTTTGGGTAACAGTGGTTGAAGGGCTCCCCACCCCTCCTTGGTGTCTGAGAAACACCTAACTTGGTTGTTACTAGGTGAGGTAAGCTGGGCTGAGGTCTGCATTAGAGTTGAGGGTCCACATTTTCCTCAGTCATAATGTGGCACTCCGAAGGTACTGCTGACAGGCACCCCAGGTGGGTGTCAGAGGACGCCATCTGAGCAGAATAGAAGCTGAGGCTCCAGAGGGAGGGCCTCAGTGGCTAAATGCTGCTGTGACCAGGCAATACTCAGCTGGAACAAGCTCAACAGCATGACAGTAAGCAAGTCATGAACGGGCAGTGAAGTCGCAAGTGTTGGCAGTGACTTCATTGGCCAACAGGAGTACCAAGGAAGAATCCTCAGGAAGGACAAGCTCAGTTTTACTTTTTTCTTTGAAATGCAGAGCCATTTGATTTCGTTTTTACCTCCACAAGCACTCTTTTTCCTGCACTCGGGGACCCTGGGTTTTAATTGATTATTCCTATCTCTGACTTCTTACCTGTGTATTTTGTACCCTTGACCAATAGTGCAGTGGACAAAGGGTGGGTGTCTCTGAGGGACAGACCTTTCGGGTGTCTGTTTGGCTCTGTGCCTCACGGGGGTTTAGGTGGGAGCAGTGACTCCACATGGCACACATTGATCACCATGGAACTGCAGGTGAGGGTGCGGTCCTCCACCTTGACCAGTGTTTCTCATTCTTGGTGCACCGATGGAGCAGCTTACACTGTGTGTTCCATTCATGCATGTGTTTATTCAGAAGGCATTTAGATTTTAAATAAGTATTCCGACCCCCTTCCCTTGAGGGGGTTCCTGAGTAAGGGGAGTTGATCACACGCCATTGTGCTCCACTACGAAGGACTGATAGACTCACTGGGGGTCCCCTTGAAATCATCCCAGAATCAAGCAGGCAACATGGCAGGCACATATTTTATCTTGCTCCTTCTGGGGTCCCACGTGAGAAGCTTGACTGGGACCCAGGAATCCTCCTCTATACCTCCAAAGAGATTTGAGAAGTCTTGAGGGCCTGGAAAGGTCTCTGCTCCATCTCTGAGGCCCATGACAGGAGACTGAAGAGGTCAGCAGGATCAGTCTTCCTGGTCGGTTCAGCAGATATGGAAAACTGAAACACCAGTATGCACCTCGGCATTGCGAGGTAGAGCTGTTTATGTTGATGGCCACTGACCAGGATCATTCGTGAAATATAAGGCTCTGAGTTGTACATGTTTTTATCTGGTCATCTGAACAACTAATTTAGAGACAACAATGTGTAATATAACAACCATTATTGAATTCCTATCATTTTGTTTAGTGAAATTATGTATCCTTTCTTTCTTTCTTTCTTTCTTTCTTTCTTTCTTTCTTTCTTTCTTTCTTTCTTTGTTTCACTATCTTTTATTCTCTTTAAAATAGAGCTGGGCAGATAGCTCAGCAGTATAGACACCTGCCTGGCAAGCACTGACTTCAATCCCCAGTACCATTAAAAAAAAATATATATATATATATTAGGCTAGCCCCATTGGACCTGCCCCCAGGCCTGTTTAGTCAGCAACCGAGTCTGTGCATCCTGATGAACCCCTGTAATCCCAGGACTGGGGAGGCTGAAATAGGAGGATCGCTTCAAGTCTGAGCTGCATAGCAAGACCCTGAACCAAATTAATTCATAAATAAAAGATTTTTAAAATGGAGAAAAATAACCTGTAAGTTAAATAAATCTTTTCTTCCTCTATTTTGGGTGTCAAACATTTTGTCCCAGCAAGGGGATAAAATTAATAGAAAAACTAATGGAACTTGAAATTTCTATCCAAACCTGAACGGTGAATTTTTCCCTAAATTTTTACATTTTTACCTCATTAAGTAAAGGGAATGCACCTGATTTTTCTTTCAAGTGCGTATTTACGTATTTATTTATTTTTTATATATTTAGTACAGGGTCTCACTATGCAACTTGGACTTTCAGTGATCCTCTTGCCTTCAGCCTACCCAGCACTGGGATTATAGGCATGTATCACCGTGCCTGGACTCAGTGACTGGCTCAGCACAACCTGAAGGTGGGGCCCGCACAGCTTCTGGTGCCGGAAGTTGAACCCCAGTCCTTGCACTTGACTATGCATTGATTTTTATTTTTATTTTATTTTATTTTATTTTATGTATTTATTTTTTTTATTTTTTATTTTTTTATTTTATTTATTTATTTATTTATTTATTTTTTTTGTCTTTTTGAGACAGGGTCTCGCTATGCAGTTCAGGCTGGCCTTGAGCTCACTTTTGTAGCCCAGGCTGGTCTCGAACTCACACAGATCCTCCTGCCTCAGCCTCCCAAGTGCTGGGATTACAGGCGTGAGCCACCACACCCGGCTCCTGCATTGATTTTTAAAACTAGAAATTTTTGCCCGTAAAATTCTTCAGATGAAATAAAACAATTATGTGTTATTCATTTAAATGTGTATTATGTCTTTTCTTTCCATTTCCATTTCCTGCTTTCAAATCACTCGATATGATTTTATTCCTCTCCTCCAGGTCATAGTAAGTTATGTACAGCCGTTTTGTTTGTTGGGATGAGGGTGACAGCTACTGGAATGCAGTGAGTAGATTTTAGAGATGCTACTAATTATTCTACATGCTCTAAGAAAATTTTCCTACCATGCTCCCAATTTCTTCAGTAATGAATTCTATTCTTGACAGTTGTGTTAAAGTTAAGAAACTATGTCTATGTCAAATTGCTCTTATCCTAGACAGTCTACCAGCTTTCATGCCTGTCCACATAAAAGCTGACTTTCAGATAGGCCATGGTGACACATGTCTGTAATCTCAGCACTTGGAAGGCTGAGGCAGAAGGATTGGCTCAAGGCCGGACTGAACTGCGTAGCACGGCCCTGTCTCAAAAATACACATACAAAAAACAAACAAACAAACAAAGGCCAACTTTCACATAGAAACCTGGTCTAAATTCCATTATACCCTGACACTGGCTTAGTACCTCAGCTGAATTTGACCCAAGCTTCCCAGTGTAATTACAAGACTTTTCTTGGAATGACTAGATCCTTCTACACCCAAAGTCTGCCACAATATTATTTTGGCCCGTTTTACACAACGCACTTCTCTCTCGTTGGCTTCTTTTCTGTACCTAAGCCATGCTAAAATAATTTTTCCCTACTCTTGATTTTAGGGAAATTATCTTCTTTTATTTGTCCAAGGTTGTCAGAATTTAGCAGATTTTCAGTGTCTGTTCCAAATGAAGGCTAACTCAGAGATTTTATATCCTTCGTTCAGTATAATCATAGTTACTTCTCTTAAACGAGTCTGGTGTATGCTACACAACACTTTACTATATATTACTCACAAATTATCTCATATCTCTCTCATTAGATTTTAAGCTGTACAAACATATTCACCCAAAAGTCTAAGGCAGTGAATGACTTATAACTGATAATAATTAATCTGCATTTAAATATGATCTAATAAGTAGATTTTTGTAATTATCCCTACTCATCCATTCATTCATGAAGTATACTTCTTGTATCAAACCTTTAGTTTTTATTTTATTTTTATTTATTTATTTATTTATTTTGTGGGACCAGGGTTCGAACTCACGACCTTGCACTTGCCCAGCAGGCACTTGTGCCTTGGAGCTATCTCCCCAGCCCCAAACCTTTAGTTTTTAGAAGTATTTTGTACAGCAAATTTCCAGCTCTTGCCCTGTCTTTCCCAATCTGATTTTTGCATATTAACTTGGTACTTTCTTATAATGGTGTATGGCTAGGTAAAATGGCCATATACCAATGTGGCGGCAGGTCATAGTGACAGTACTTAAAAATTATGATTTCTAAACTGTTCAAATATGAAGGTTCAAAATGAATATCTGTTACAAACTTTTGAAATTGATATTTAACTACCAAAATACCATGGTCTTAGGGTTAACACCATTTGGCAGTCTTGTTTAGCACACTGGGAACTTTTGGAACAGGACAGTGTTAATATTCACAGTTGAAAGAAAAGATGCTTTATCTGAAGTCCATGCTTTATTTGCAGTGCATCAGTTTTCATGTAGAATTGTTCTACAGGGCAATGGAGACCAGTATGTGAAATTTGTTGCTCTACAAACTATGAGCCCCGTGTTTTTGACATTTGTAACATTAAGCCTTAGAGTATATAATTCTTTCCTCCCTTATCTTTGTAATGGCTTGCTAAGATTTTCACGGATAAGATAAGCTATGTTGACATTCTTACAGTTTTTAGATTTCAGCAATAAAGTTTCTCTCTCTATGTCTCTGTCTCTGTCTCTGTCTCTCTGTCTCTGTCTGTCTCTGTCTATCTGGCTCTCTCTCTCTCCCTCTCTCTGTCTCTCTCTGTCTGTGTCTGCCTGTCTGTCTGTCTCTCTCTCTCTTTCTCTCTCTCTCTCTCTCTCTCTCTCTCTCTCTCTCTCTCTCTCTCTCTGTCTGTCTCTCTCTCCCCCTCCACTTGCTCATGGAATACAGTAGTCATCAGGTAAAAAAAAGATAACTGCTCTGAGCTACTCACACTGTGCGAACAGGCATGCAGAGATGATCTAGAGAATGAGATGCCATATGGGGAGAGGAGGAGGAGGCGTGCCAAAGCTGCTACCTTGCACACAAATCATCAATAAGTTGAATTGCTAAATGTCTTTGTCCACCGAAATTGCAGCCAGTACTGGCAAACCTTTGAATTGCTATGTGTTTTAGTAAAATTGCTCCGTACAGGGCTCTGCTGTGTCCTATTTACACAAGATAATGTCCTCAGAATGCAAATTAGGAATAGAAATAGATGCCGTGAGTATAAAATGGAAAGAACTTCCAAAGCCTCATACTGTTGATGTTACAGTAAGCTTGTTCATGACATTGGCAAAGGAAGAAAAATATTGGTAAGCTGTGTTTCTGCGTCACTATTCCAAATATCATCTTTTGTCAAAGTACATGGCTTAAGCGGTGGCCATAGTACCCAGTATATTCCCTTGGGATAGAAAAAATTGGGCATAAGTAGAAAAATATTATCAAGGAGAACACGGTTAATGCTTAAAAG
>PVJA010027875.1:0-28019 GCA_004027025.1 Myocastor coypus
TGAGGGCCTGACGTGGGGTGATGGCGACTGACTCAGGACAAGGAGATTAAATTGAGACAGAGTCGGTGCTCTCCTCCTCCACGTCCAAGCTGAAGAGCAGGTTACAATTGGTGACTTCACTAACGAAGTGGGAAAAATAAAGAAAACCCTAGTACAGTGATCTCATGAAACATTCTCAGATGTCAGGGGGAGAAAAGAGAGCTAAGACAGAACTATGGTGGGTGGCGATGTGCAAATACGCCATTAATTTTAGTGTAGGCTGAGCCCTAAAATCTAGAATAACAGCAATTATTATTTAAATTAATTCATTCATGTAGCTAATGTGGTTTTTAATGGCCAGCACGTGCCAGGCACTGTGCTCGGCCCTGGGGATGCAGCAAAGAGCACACAGTCGCTGAATTCACCAAGACCAGTTTTGCAGGAGACACAGACAGCAGTCAACGGTCGCATCAATGATCAGAAAGTGACAGCACTGATACAGAGCTTCAGAGAAACGGAGCCAGGAGCATACGTGGTGCAGCCAGTGACCAGGAGGGGTGGCTGGGCTACAAGCAGAAGGCTTCAGATCTGGAGGCTCCCCCACAGTGGGCAGGAGCCAGGGCTGCGATGGAGGGAGAGACGGCCCGCACTGCCAGCAGCAGGGGCAGGAAGGGCCTGGTCCTCGCTCTGGCAGCCGTGCAAGGCACCAGAGTTTCTCTCTGTACTGTCCTGCCAAGATAAACATAGCGTCTCCACTTTTAAAACTGACTCCTATCCACACACTTTGATTTTGGGTGGGGGCTAGGCAACATTTTGCAGATAAATTAAGCATAATTGAGAGTTTATGCTTATTCTTATGGGTTAGTCAGAAAGTATCTTCCAGCTTCCCAAGGAGAGGATAAGGCTTGCAAATTCTGTGAGATTTTACTTCTGTAGCCAGTGGTCTAACCCTTACATTGTACATGTCTCAGCTAATTTTCACTCATTGCTGGGACAAAATGCTGGCACCCAAAATGGAGAAAGGCAAGGCTTATTTGGCTCATGGTTCGTGGAGGTTTCAGTCTATACTCAGCTGGCTCCCAGGCAGAGTGGCACATGACAGAGGGCAGCAGATCATGGCAGCAGAAAACAGTGAAGAACAAAGGGAGGGGCAGCAGCTGCGGCTCGAAGCCAGCCTCTCTCCCCACCTTATATTATACACGAGCTACCCTGGGACTGGGGTGCAGCACTTGCCCAGTGTCCGTGCCTTCCCCTTGCACAGCGTGAGGATGTTTACGCACTAAGAATCCTGGCTCTTGGTTGAGTCACTTAATTAAACTTCCAGACTTCTCAAGTTGATGTGATTTACCAACCAGTACGGTAGAAATACTTGTCTTAAAGTCATAAAGGTCCGCAGCGGTTTTCTTTAGACTCACAGACTTGTCCTTTAGTGGTGAGCTTGAGAGCCCAGGCCCTCAGCTGAGAGGGCTTTGCTTCCCCCTGAGTGTGCTCTGCTACTTAACTGGACATGCACTAAGTATCGCTCTGTGTCCATGCGTCTTGAGGGTGTGGATGAAGGACGCAAGGCTTCTCAAGGAGTGATAGCACCTTGTTTCTGTACCTCCACTGCGCAGAAAGCTGCAACCGCAGCTTTGAGATTTCCATGAGACTGAGCAACGTGCATGCACTACTAAACTTTTGATTGTGATACTTTTGCAAAGGGGCAGCCCTTGAAGACAACGATACTTCTACTGTCCGATAGGGGTTTATATATATATATTCATTTATCTGCATATATAGATAGGCAGATAGACAGATAGATTACATATACGCAAAACAAAGCAAATCAAAAATAATTGTCCTCTCATGGACATGGACATGGTAGTTGTGGCGCACATACTTAGAAGGCTGAGATAGGAGGGTCACGAGTGTAAAGCTAACCTAGGCAACTTAAACTTGATCTCAAAATAAGAAATAAGGACTCTGGGGATTGTACTCAGTGAGAGAGGGCTGTCCAGCAGAGCGCGCCCCAGAGCTCACCCCGGCCCCCTCCCTCAACACTTCCTCTTGTGCACTGGTGGCACGAGTAGGCCACAGAAGAGGGCGTACAGGCCAGGGGTGCCTGCTGTCCACAGCAGCTGAAGTGGAACGTGGAGCCTTTCTCTTCCTCAGCCATTGTTCTCTGGCCCCGCGCCTCTGAAGGGCGGCACTCTACAGCCAAATCAAAGTCTGCCAGAAGACCTTCCTTTAGAACATCTAAGACATATGCCCAAAGGTAAACTCATTTCCAACTCTTGAAATGAGGGCTTCAACCTTTCATGAAGTTTCTTCTTGCTCTCTCGGTGGGTGCTGCTTGCTTTGTACGTCTTGGCGGTCTCCCCCAAACCAGGCGAGGCCCTGTGGCTGCCGCCTCCCTGGCCTGCGATCTCAGTGCCAGTCCCTGCAGCCCAGGAGGTGCACTTTCCTGACCTCCCTGCCCTCTCTCTTGGGAATCTGCAGGATTTGCTATTTCGATCGTGGTTTCCAGATGAATCCAGCTTGACTGGTGATAGCACAGCAGACTCCAGAGAGGTCCCTCTGCCTGTGGCAGCAGTGTGGCCGCTCCTCTCTGTGGTGTCGTGGGTCATCTCTCCAGCAGCTATTTTATGTGGGAACCCTAACCAGCACACACGCATGCACACTACTAATTCTTTTCAACCATGGAAAAAATTATAAGTCATTATATATAGTAAAGCCACTTGTTAGTGGCGCCTCTGTTCACATCCATTATGTTTATTTCTTAGGAAACTCATGTGTCCTGTGCCGGAAAGAAGAACTCTTCCAAACAAGCTCAACAAATGAAAAAACAAGAAGCAAAAAGTGTGGTTTGATGTGCTATTATTTTAAACCCTAGAAAAACCTCATGCATGAGATTTTGTACAACTCACACTACAAGATTAATAACTCCATTAAAGATAACTTAGATGCAAGTGCCAGCATAAATATGAAAACTATTATTTCTGACAAATGAAGAAATAGAACAAAGGAAGTCCTGATATTCAGTGAGATTTCATGGTCAAGGTTGGGGAGGTTAGGAGTCAGTCCTCAAACTTCTTGTAAAAAACGCAAATCTTTCATAATGCTTGTTTCCATCCCTGCGAGTTTGCAGTCTGTGGTGAGCGGGCGCAGGACCGCAGTCGGCGCATGCGCACTGCACATCTCAATTCCTTTGCGTCAAGAAAAACAGAAGACTTTAAGACACAGCTTTTAAGTATCCTCAGGGCAGCACAGAGGCTCTCCGGGGAAGCGCTGACTCTTCCTCTGCACTGTGGGCCCAGCAGAAGGCGGTTTCCTGACAGAGGGCTCCAGAGGTGCCCAGAGAGTGCGTCCAGGCTCCTGACCTATGGGCACATCAGCCCTGAAGCAGATTCCTCCGGCACTCCCACTCAGCCTTCCCTTCCAAGTGGATGGTGCTCTGGGGCCACCATGCTCAGGTGGCTCACCTGTGGCCACACTGTGCCCATTTCCTCACCACTAAATGATTAAATGGCTCAAGGACACTAAATGGCCACTGCCACGCTGCAGGCTGGTCCTGGCGCAGCTAGTCTCTGCTCCACGATGTCTAGGCCGAGTTGTAGGAGGGGTGGATGCAGCGGCCCCCCGTAAGGCGGTTCTGGGAGACAGAATGTCTGTAACATGGCTGTAGCCACAGGCCTGCATGCCACCGCAGCTGAAGCATCCTCTAAGTCCTAAGCTGCACGCCACTCCCTGCCCACCCAAGCTTCTTCACATCGTGGCTGGCATCCCAGGAAGCCAGAGCCAGCCGTCGCACCTCTTAAGACACAGGCAGCGAATGGCACAGCAGCCTTTCGGCCACATCCTGCTGGACACAGTGAGACAAAAAATCGGTGTAGGTGGGGCTGGGTACCCCTCCTGCTGAGGGCACAACAGGCAGTGCACAGAGCGGAGGAGCAGCTAGCTGGCTGTGTGTGTGTACCATCTGTCACAGCTCCTCCCTCAGTAATCACTCTGGTCACCCTTCTAGTTGTGGTCCCCACAAGAACTCAGCCCGAGCAGGGTGGGAAACTGAATTTCTGCATCCAGCACCCGTCCCTCTCTGCAGCCATCACACGAGATCTGTGTGTGTATCAGAGGTGGGGACAAGTGGACAAGAGCTGGAGAACTTTGGAAAGAAAACTGCCCTGAACACATAACTCACGTCTCACTGCCAAGCAGCTTGGGCCACTGGTGTCTGTACTGTCCCATGTGTGACTGTGACACCTGTACCCCACCTGGCAGGATGGGATTGAGTGGGCCACGGGTGGTTCAGGCCAGCGGAGTCCTGTTAGGCGAAGCTAGCAAAAGAAAGTGAGCCCAAACTGTTCCAGGATTCTGCATCCAGGTTATGGGGTTGGGTAAGGCAAAGCTTACCACTTGGACTTATGCATGATCCATCATTCTCTAAAATGTGAGGTGAACGTGCAAAGAACTTGTGGTGGTGCCCTGCAGAAGGCCTTTCCAGTGTGCCACGATAGGACTGTGCCGGGTGTGCAGACAGAGCTGCTCTGTCTGTGCTGCCTGGAGGGGCCAGAGGTGCCCTGGGACACCAACACCAACACCTCATGTTCATCTGCCCTTCTGGAATTTAAAACGCTAACAAGGACTTTTACAATACATTTTCTTTAATTTTCTGGCATATTTCTTTTTTCATGTCCATTTCCGTCTTTTTTTTTTTTTCTTTAGGGTCTCACTACTGAGTGATAGTGATCCTCCTGTTTGTACCTCCCAAGGGCTGGGATTACAGACACACACCACCACACCCATTATCGCCGGCTCAGTGCGCTCTAGAGCGGGGCCCGCAAGGCACGAGGGCTAGGAACCGAAACCCTGGCCCCTGCACCTCCTCTAAGCAAGCGCTAAACCCACTGAGTGATACCGCCAGCCCTATTTTCTGGCATATTTCTAACAGTGAGTTAAACAATGGATTGGATTTAACCTAACTAGTCAGGTTTTTAAGCAGCAGGGCCATAGTTTATCCATTATTTGTTGTGCACGAGGCTCAAGAACTACTTTACAGATGTAACAGAGCATTAAGTGAGATTTTCCTTTTGCACCAGAGCCGTGGCATGGAAGTAGGGTTAATCTGTTCACATCCAAAGTCCTTGATGGTAAGGACTTGCTTGCTATGAATATGTAATTAAAGGTATGTGTAAGACCAAAAAAAAGGCAGTCAACATCACAGTGACATAACTAGACATGAAATTTTTAAAAGCAAAGCAGGAAGCCCAAAGCTAACAAGTCAAGATTCATTATAGGGCCCAGGTCGTCTTTAATTATATCGCGTCATCAGCATGTTTACACGGTGCCTCCTGTCCTCTGTCCTTGGGTCTGAACTCCACTCAAGAGGAAAGGGCAAGAAGGGGCAGATCAAAGGTCACCGTAATAATGGTCTTCGACCAATCAGTTTGCTATTCCACTGGGACACTGTCACCCTTTCCTGGAAGAGTGGGAGTCTGCTTTGCTTCCTTCACTGTGAGTGAGATCGGCGATTTTTTTTTTTAAAACCAAGAGAGATGGCAGAATGATATCATGGAGTCTGAAGCCCAGGCTTGAAGGCCCACCTCAGGCTCTGCCCTCAGTCTTCCAAGACCTTTAGAAATGATTCTGTGTGAAAGGCAAGTAAGCTTGCTGTGCAGGGCATGTGCAAGAGCAGCCGGGAGCGCCCCCACTGACAGGCGGCACGGGACCGCGCAGTTGGTCGTGCTCCTGGCTGACGTCAGCTATGTGAGGGGGCGTGGCCTGGGCCAACAGGACTGCCCAGCAGAATTGTGGGATATCCTAAATTATCACCGGCCCAAGACATCAGGCTTTTGGTTGGCTTGTTATGAGCCAATAGAGAAGTGATATTAATATTGGCTGTGAGACCACTCCCAGGCCACACAGCTGCCCTTACACAAGGCTTCTCATGAAGTCCCAGAGTAGGAGTAGCTGGAAATACGTGCTCAGCTGGATTTCAGGGTCGCTACAGGCCGCTGATTAGGTGAGGCATCAGGTAGCAAAGGAGAGGGTAAGTCCACTTCCACGGGAAGGACGTCGCTCGCTGGGCTTAGCAGGCAGCTGTGCCAATGGCTATGGATGGCTTCGGGGAAGTCACGCCTTCCTGGACTCGGGCCCTTGGATATTTCTCGTCCCACGCACTCCCTGGGCTCTCCAGGCCGAAGTCCACGGCAGGCGTGCTGGCATGCTAGCCCCTGACTCAGGCTCGAGGAGGTCTTGCCACGTCGATGATTGAGCCCTTGTTTTTCCTGAATGGCAAAGTAAGGAAGCCTAGGCTAGAGGATGGGGTCCGGGTGGAGAGATGGAACCTTGAAGAGTGAGACCCCTGCAGCGAGGAGCTCAGGCGGGAGCCCATCCACGTCATTCTGGCCGAGAAGGCAACACGAGAAGAGCGCTCCACAGCAGTGGGGGCGAACCTGTGGCAGCAGCTGTTCCTTGCCACCGAAGGCTCCACCGAGGTTTGTCAACACTGCTCTCGGGCCACACAGAACAGAACACAGCCAGGCTCTCACGGAACACAGATAAACTTCTTGCAGAGCCCCGCCCAGGTGACAAGACCATGGTCAAATAAACAGTAATTTTTGAGTTAGGTTTTAATTTCTGGGGACATTTCTTATGGACCAACAACTAAACAAAACAACAGGAAGAGGCCAGCCACCCTCTCCCAGCAGGCTTTCCATGAAGCCCTGCCTGGAGGATCACCTCTTAGCATCTTAGCTGGAGCTAAGTTACATGGAAACAGTAACTGCCGGCCTCGAGATCCCATACATTGGCCCTAACACAAGACAAGGAAAGGGGCTGAGGGACTTTTTTTTCCCCCTGGCGATTAGCCCGAAGTATCTGCCACACAGCTGTGTCACATATAACTGAGAAAGAGAGACATCCTGGTGCATAACAGGTATTCAACAAATACTAACAGAATCAAGCTGAAGAAGCTATTAGAGGGGGCTGCTGAGACAGCTCAGTGGTCTAAAGCACCTGCTTAGGCAAGTTTAGGCAGGCACAGGGGACTGTGGTTCCATCCCTGGCACTACTTGCTATCCCAGCCCTGCCCTCAGGACAGGCTGAGCTGTCCCACCCCCCCCAAAAAAAGTCAGTGATTGACTCTGAGGACAAAGGAGTTATTAGAAGAAGGATTGCCCTGTAGAGAGTTCTCGGAGGTGTCTGCTCAGAGGACGACATGATCTGCACCATCACCTACTTCTATAAAATCATCTGCTTGTATTCAGGAAGCTATGAATGCCCTGTTCAGTTTGGGAGACTGAGATTCCTGCAACGCTTGCCATGGTCCAGCATACGGCCTATTCCTTCTACTCAAAGCTATGTGCAAGGGGCCAACTATTAATGACTTGACACGCCTTCCAGAAGGACCAAGTGCCTTATTCCCTGTTAAATGCTTTCTGAATTTCAGACATCCAAGGCCCCCTGCAAGCCAAAAGTGAGAGCAGGAGAGATCCAAATGCCCTGGCCCCTAGCAGGGACAAGAAGTGGAGCACTTGCTATGTGTCACAGTTTACAAATACATTGAATTAAGAGAAAACTTGAGACATAGCCAGGCCAGTAGTCCAGAAGATGAAATAACTACTGATTACCCACAGCTATTGCTCCATGAAGGGCCACATAGATACACCCTGGGGTCAGTCACAAGGCAGAGGGGGGCCCTTCCTGGGGCTTCTGTGGAGAGAATGGGTGATGCTGGGGACTGGAGGTTGGGTGGCTGGCTTGAGTCATCTCAGCTGATGGTGCTCTGGCGCCTGGCCCTTGGTGTCTACAGGGCAGGTGGATGTCAGCCTGGGCTGCAGGAGCCCTACAGCACAGGACACAAGGGCTCTAGAGGGGCACATTCATGTTTAGAGTGCCTCTCCTGGAAGAGCACTTGGGAGGGGCGGGGAGGCCAAAGCGAGGCGAGCACGGCACAGTGTCAGGGTGCCCGGCATAGCAGCTGCGGCACGTGCTACAGCATCACGTTCGCAGGGGCTTGGGCTGGGCCTAGTGTGCCCTATAGATGGGAGGCATCTGCTTCTGGTTTGGGGCTATCTGAGGAGTCTCCAGAGGATGAAAGCATGAAAGAGACCAGAGGATAGGGCCCTCAGAGCAGACGGGCCACTGCCTCTCTGGCTGGGCTCCACACAGCTCTTAGTGTTCTTACTCTGGGCTCTACAGACGTCAAGGAGGCACTGTAGGTGAAGAGAGTGAGCAGGAGCTAGCATCCAGCATGGGGCAGCGCCCCTCCCTACACCTCCCTGCACCAGCGCCCCGAGCACCATCTTATCTCCTCCATGGAGGGCAACAGAGAGCCACCCTAGCAGTGACCAAGGCTAGAGATGGGCATGTGGGACAGACAGCAGGAAAGACAGCGGAACCAAACACGGACTACTCAAAGCTGCGTCCTGCCCTCCTGCCCACCCGCAGCCTGAGCTCTGAGTCCAATCCAAGCTCGGGAGACTAGCATTTTGTAATCAGTAGGAGTGCGTCTTCTATGCTTATCTGTGTGCAATTCTAGTGTACTAAAGTGCATGCCGCTCTGTAACCAAGTGATTTTAAAGTTATGAAATGAAACCGTAGTATCAAAGAACCTGCCACAGTTTGCAGCAGACACAGTCATGGAAAATAAGCTGACTGACCCATGCTTATAATCTAGTGGGCTGTGACACAGTAAATAAGATCTCCACACTCAGTCTTGGTTCATCTTTACAGAAAGAGGGTGAGGCAAATAGTATTACTCACTGTATCCGATAGACCAAGAAGCCGAGGCTCAGAAAGGCAAATCAAATAAACCACCTGAAGTGGCAACGCTGAGATGTGAATTCAGATTGATAAACTGCCAGAATCCTCAACCTGTGAATACTAAGACTCCCTGGCCAGGTTCCTCACTAACACTGTAGTTTTCACCATACTTGTCCTCTGCCCTAAAGATCTCATTCTCCCCTCAGAAGGGCTAGAGAGATTATCTCGTTTTTTCTCACAGAGCAGCAGGAAGGCCAGGGCAGGAATGGATTCAGGCCAGTTCGTTGCATGAAGTCTTTCACTTCAGCCACCATCATCTGTTAATTCCAGGCACTCTTCTTCACAAATAGGAAACAGGTTTGTGAGCACTGACTCTGGTGGCAGAACTGGGGCCCAGAAGGCTGGGCTGGAGCCTCCGCCCCACCACAAACCTTCCGCATTGCCTCGGGCGCTTTCCTTAAGTACGCTAGGTTCCAGTTTGTCATGCATAAAATGAGAAGATTTAACTGATTTCTTTCATTTGTAACTTTTAAAATTGATATGAAAGATTCCAGGCTTCTTTTTCCATGTCGATTAAAAGAACTCTGCTGTAAGCACTCCCGCCTACACAAAAGGCTTTCATTTTCTATGTATTTGGCACGGGGGCTCACTGTGCAGCTCAGACTCCTAGTGATCCTCTTGTCTCAGTCTTCCCCAGTGCTGGGATTACAGGCGGACACCACCACGCCTGGTCTCCGTGGCCAGCTCAGCACGCCTGGGGGCGGGGCAGCATGGCATGTGGTGCTGGGGAGGGGATTGAACCCCAGTTCCTCTGCTTGCCCAAGCAGGCGCTTAGTGAGCTGAGCTATCTGACCCACCCTACATGAAAAGTCTTGAAGGAGCCGAGATTAGGTCAGCAAGTCTCTTAACTGCTGCTTGAACCATTTGAGCAATGAAAGCACAGGAAAGTCAGAGACCAGGCTTTTATGCTTACGTTTGGAGGAATGTATTTTAAAAATACTCCCCTTATAAAACTACAGGTTGGCTTTTAAAACGTACTTTTCCTTGTATTGCGCCAGTAACTGGGGTGGTGTGGGAAAGAGGCATGGTATCAGGTACAAAGGGTGTAAAATTTCATCTTGCTTTACAGAGCATTTCATGGAAATGATTATCACACTTTTCTAAAAAATAGAAAGAAGGAAGAGAAAGAAAAGAAAGGAAGAAAGATAAGAAAAGAAAAGAGAAGAAAAGAAAAGAAAAGAAAAGAAAATGACAAGATGCATCATCTGTCATGGAGGGAAGTGTGTCACGGTTGCCGCTTGAGGTTCTGTGAAGACCGCCCAAGGCATGTGTGACAGGAAAGAAGCGCTTCCTGGGTCGCAGAGAGCGCGGCGGCCCATGTGCTTCCGCGCGGAGCACCTGTCCAGGGAGCTGGCTCCTCCGTGGCGTTGTGGATGGTGAGACAATCAACAGAGCAGGGAGAAAGAGATGAAAGCTTCTTTTTTTTTTTTTTTTTCTGGTTGGTAGCATTCATCAGATTGTCATTAAATCACTGTCAGGTGGCAAAGGAAAACTGTTTAGTGCTAAGGCAGGCATAAGACAGCCCGCCCGCCGCAAGTGTGGAGCTCCGAAGAGGCGCGGAGACGCACACCTTTTGCGCTGGCAATTGCTCCCTTGCGTTAGCTGAAAGGATATAAAGTTGAATTTAGCAACAGAGATCGGGTCACTTTTCTTGTTTCCCATGTGGTGGTAAGACTAAAGGAAGTATCTGTTTTTGTTTTACAGAAATGGGAGAGTCATTTACTAAAATGTTGACTACCGCCAATCATTTTGGGGAGGAGGTAGGGTATGAAGGTTTTAGCAGCCTGACATATTTATGTGCCTCTTACTGAAGAGAGCTATGCAGTAATCTGATAAATCAGTTTACGGTGCTGCTCAGCTGTGTGTGTTACTTAGTTTTGTTTCCTGGAAGCTGCTTCATTCCTTTGCTCCCTGTCCCCATGCACCCATCCTCGTTCTCCAACAGTAGCATACCTAGGCTACCTTTCAGTGTAGTGATGGTAATACCAGGTCAGAGGCCTGTGTGGCCCATGGAATGGTTTGTCTTGGCCTCCTTAGGGCACAAATAATGCTCTAAATTTAGAAGACTAACTTGCTTTCACCCTCATAAGCCTAGGGTTAAGAATAATAAACATTTAGGCCAAGTTTCAGCCAAGACCACTGTTTTCCAGCTGGCCAAGGTGTCAGAACCTGTGATCCTAGCACTCGGGAAGGCTGAGGCAGGAGGATCCCGAGTTCCAGCCCAGCCTGGGCAATTGAGTGACTTAGTGAAAAGTTGGTCCCAAATTAAAGACAAAATAGAATAAAAACAAAAATCAAGAAAGGAAAACTGTTTTCATGATACTGGAATATTGGCTTTCTCTTCCTTAAAAAATAATCTGTCTTGGTAACGCTCACGTGTCCTCATTCCATTTGTGCTTTGCATTAATACTAATTTTATAGTGTAGCAGTATGCAGTCTTTTAAATTTCAGGATCTGGTGCTCTAATTTCTGTACGCATTCTCAACTATGGTCAGATTTTTTTGATAGTTTTATAAACTTTGCGCTATCTGGAAGGTCTAACAATAACTCAGATTTCATTGCTTTCTCAATGTCAGATGCATGAAATGGGGTTAAAATTACAGTCTGCTAGGGGCTGGGGAGATAGCTCTGTGGCACAAATGCCTGCCTGGCAAGTGCAAAGTCATGAGTTTGAACCCTGGTCCTGCAAAAAAAAAAAAAAAAAGAAAGAAAAAAAGTACAGTCGGCTAAGTAAGTTTTGAAGATAACCTGTGGAAGCAATCCACTCGTGATATCCTGATAGGCAGCAGCTTGGCCTGTGCTGGCAGCCTTCACACTGCATCCCAGGGCACGAGGCCCTCGCATGTGCTTAGCACGGTTCTGAAGGCTGGGGCTGCGGCAGGGTTAGTCAATCCCAGCCTCTTTATAGAAACCAGAGTCAAAGGCACTGTCATGACTTCTGGAGTGGCAATTGAGGCACTTTGTATTAGAGAAAACTGCTCCCAGGGGACCAACTTCAACTCCTGAGTCAACTGACAGTTTTTAGGTTGCTTCTTTGGTCCCAGCCTACTCCCCTAAATGACAGAGTGCTTGCATTTCTTGGGCAATCACTAAAAAATGACATCAAACATGGCAGCCATTCCTCAGGGCATACCTTCAGTGTGTCCATATTTGAAAGAAAGGCTCGGAGTCCTCGATTCTGCAGTTCTAAATCCCGCATATCTTGAAGATGACTGTTCACATACATTTTAGACTCCAAGAAACTCAAATTTCTCATATTTTCCAGAATTTTTTTTAACATACCAGAAACTGTCTTGGCAACACAACCAGCTGTTTTATCATGTTAAGTGATGAGAAAGAGGATATATAATATGTTAAAATCATCACAAAGGTGATAAAAATTTAAAAGGCTGCCTTTCAAATAAAACTAGCTTTATCTTGAACCATTTTAAATGCAGGCACCCGTCTGAGCCTCGAAAGACTGACGAGATCTCAAACAGATATTATAAAAGGCACAAGATAGGAATAGAGAATTTAAAAATAATCATTAATGGTAGTTTTTCATCAAAATCATCTTGATTCTAATGTTCAGCTACTTAACACGTAGACACAAAACTAAGAACATGAACACTTGTATAAAAGGTAGTTTAAAGGGTTGGCCAAATAACTCAGTGGATTAAAGTGCCTGCAATCAGGTGCAAGGGTCAGAGGTTCAATTCCCAGGCCTGCTGGGCCAGCCCTAACCCAGGGGCATGCCAAGAAGGTAATTGAGACTGGGTGGGCCTGGCGGTGCTCGCCTGTAATCCCAGCTCTTGGGAGGCTGCAAACAGGCAGATCACTGTGAGTCTAATCTAGTACTGAGACCTTGAACACCCTGCAGGTCCTTTTCTAAAAAATACAGAAAAAAAGGTAATTTTACATTTTGAGGAACTCAATAGTATAGTGTAATGGTTCATGTGTAGCTGTCCCTCACAAAACCTCATGCAGTCCTGGGTGGCTTCTAGAGCCTGTGATTAATTCTTGATCCAATGCTGGGATTGTGGGTGCGAGTGCTACACCCTGCCTTGGGGTAGATAATCTGCACAGAAATATAAGAGGGAGACGGGCTTGTTAGCTGCTGCAGCTGCTGCCCCTGCCTTTGCTCTTTGCTGTTTTCCTCTGCTGTGTGCTGCTCGGCCTTGGAGCCAGCCACGTATGGACCAAAAGCTCCACAAACTGTGAGCTAAATGCACCTTTCCTTCCTAACTTTCGGTGCTGAGTATTTTGTCCCAGCAATAAGGAAAAAGTAACTGAGAGAGCTACAGACAGACAGGGCGTGATGTATGGTATGTCTTGTGGTATTTGCATGAAAGACTGTGAACCCTTCAAACTTTACCTATTGAACAAAAGAAGGTGCTGCAGCTGGAATAAAGGGGTAAAGGTGAGGTGTACCCAGGGTTTATATGTTGACATTTAAGCCCACTATGAAGCATTCAAAGGCAATACTCTGATCTCACTATGGTGTTCCTAGGTAAAGCCCTTACGAAGTGCTCAGGATCAGATCAGCCCGGGGCAGACCCCCGTGGCTGAATCCTGGTGGCTTCGCCAAAAGAGGGAAACACATTGTGGAGCTATACAGAGACACAAGTGCGCTTCTTGTCTAGCCATGTGACCGGCGTCACCTCAGATCTCTGCCAGCAAGGCCTCTGCCTGCACCCTGGACCTGACACCTCCAGGACTGTAAACCAAAATAAGCTTCTTTTCCTTATGAAGTAACAGTCTCAAGTATTTTGTGATAGATGGAAACAGGAACCAATACAGAAGATGGGTTAAATGCTGGCTACCTTCTACGAACCAGACTTGGGAGACCGGGGACTACATGGGCGTTGGCAGCTTTGGAAATGGGACCAGCTGGAAGGCTGGGCAACTTGTCTCTATGGGCTGTGCATGCTGGCCTCCGACGTGCTTTCTGCCCTTCAAGTAGGAAATGCCAGGCAAGAGCGTATCCGCATTCATCTCCCAAACGTGCACTCCATGTTTTTCATTATGTTTTGTTCTTTCTTTCTTTCCCAATGCTGGGGACTGAATTTGGACCCTTCCCCTAAACTATATCCCACGTATCTTCTGTTTGTTTTTAACACAGGATTTTGCTAAATTGCTCAATTGCCTAGGCTGGCCTCAAATTTGCAGTCCTTCTGCCTCAGCCTCCCAGAGATTACAGGCCATGTGCCAGCAGGCTCAGCTTCAATTATATTGTTGTTTCCTTTCCTGTCTGGGCTCCAGTGCATTTCCTAAAGCAAGTGTTTGCCGTCAAGTCCTCTGGAGTTTTAGAGGGTCTCACATGCTTCCTTTGGAAGGTCTTCACCCTCTTCCTTTCCGTTGGGCCCTAAACCTGCTATAACAGGAGTCTTGAGCTTTCACCCAGAATGCCTCCCTACCAGTGCCACTGATCCAGATCCATCTTCCAGGCCCTAGGAATCCCCCCATCATTCAGTGGGCCCATCTTAGGGACTCGGGCATGGTGTGCACAGCTTCGAAAACATGCGCAGCTCACTAAGATTGAAGTCGCCAGACATACCTGCAATTACTCATGCAGGGCCTCTATTTCTGAGGCAACCTTAGGCCTCACACCATTCCCACCACACAGGGGATGCCTGAAGTCACCAAGCTCACCACTCACTGCTCCTGCTTTTACTGTCCTGTTTTGACACCGCTGGAAGACTTCGTTCTATGACAGTAAGTGGGCAGGGTTCACAACGGTGTACACAGAGTACACCACCACTGCCTTGGTCAGCTGGAGCACACGAAGGCACTGCTGCCCTCTGCTTCCATTTCCCATCCCACCCATACCCACCAGCTCCTGACCCACGGAAAAGACATTCAGCTATCCTTTCCACCATGCGTATGACCTCTCATAGGGCCCAGGCTTAGTCGGTGGATGCACCTGCTGGACTGTCACCATGTCCCACAGCCACCAGCATCTCTTTCACGTCCAGGAAGGCCCAGCTCTATAACGCATACAGAGTCACAAGGGCCGGTCACAGAGTTCCCACAAATGCTTCCGCTTCTGGCTTATGACACAGGACTTCCAGCATGACCGCAGCTAGGCTTGAGACAGGTGGCCGCCGGCCCTTCTGCCTGTCCCACTGCTAAAACAAGCACATTCTCCTGTAAGGTCCCTGTAGCTTGGGTGTAACACAGTAACCATTCACTCCTTTCAAAATCTCTTAATACCTTTATGACGACTTCTTTGGCTATTTTATTGCTGACTGTATTGATCATCTAGTAATTTGTTTAGCAAACTCTTCCTGAAGGGCTACTTGCATATATAACTAGTAAGGCCCACAAGGACAAAAGAGCCCTGTCTCACTGCTGCCGCCACGGCACAAGCACTAAAACTGGAATGATACAGCGATCAGCGGGGCCCCTGCGCAAGGCCGACGCGCAGATTCGGGAAGCTTGGTTTTTAAGCTGGAGGAAAAATAAGACACCTGTAGAAGAGTGATTGTGGAAAGACTGCTGGGAAGCGGAAAAGGGTCCCCTAAGTCACTGAAGGGACCAGAGGAAGGCCTTCAGTGGACATGTGGGTCCGCGGCCACGAGCAGACGTTGCCCAGGCGGAAGGAAAGGCGATTAGAAGGTCGTGCAGCTGCGCGAGAAGGTGGCAATTCTTCGGTGTGGTTGGCAAAGGGGCGGCTGGGTGGCAGTCATGGGAGACGGAGCTGGCTGGAGATGCGATCGGAGCATAAATAGCGCTGTGTGGCAGGCTACAGAATCTGGAACTGGGCCCGAAGCAGGAGAGAGCTTTGGCCGGCGGAACTGACACGATCCATTTTGCGGTTTAGAAATATCACTCTGGCATCCATGTGGAAAATAAATTGATGGAAGACAAGACTTCCTCTATTTGACTTCCTCCTTCTCTGCTAAGGCAATGCCCCCAAGCCTAATTTTCTATGCCGTTGTTTTATATTTTCTCTGAAAGAATGTATCCCCTACTGCATCACCAATTACCATAATAACCAGAGGATTCTCAAATGTTAATTTCTCCCGCCAGCCTTACTCTCAGGATAAATTCCACTTCCGCCGGCTTCCAAATCATTTCCTCTCTCACGCTGCCTCCCTGCAGTGTCCCAGGGCTTTGTGTCATGGACGCATCTCGCGATGCCCTGCTCCTCGCGCGATGCCCAGCTCCTCGCGCGATGCCCAGCTCCCCTCGAGAAGCCCCGCGATGCCCCGCTCCTCCCACGATGCCCTGCTCTTCTTGCGACGCCCTGCCCCTCCCGTGACGCCCCGCCCCTCCTGTGACGCCCCGCCCCTCCCGCAATGCCCTGCTCCTCTCATGTCTGTTGTTCAGGGGCCTCTGTGATTGGCTGCTTTATATTGTCTTTTGCATTTCTCCTTTCCTGTCCATTAGAGGGATTCTTGCCAATGGAGCACAGAGCTCAGCTGTTTATCTAGATTACGGACAAAGACTCTTAGCGAAGTGCTCTTCCCTCAAGTTCTCATTTTCGTTATGTGTGCAATATTTTATAGTGAAACGTAATGGGGACTTGAAACATGTATTTTATAGTTTAAAAATCCTAAAGTGGGCATC
Source organism: Myocastor coypus (assembly GCA_004027025.1). Lineage (NCBI taxonomy): Eukaryota > Metazoa > Chordata > Mammalia > Rodentia > Myocastoridae > Myocastor > Myocastor coypus. Next base: position 16,333 of record PVJA010027875.1, read on the forward strand.
CATACTCCTGCCGTCAACGTTCAGACGTGGAATGTGTGCCCCTCCTCCAATCTCATGTTCTTCCCCCGCCGTCTAGAAATAACCACGGTCCTGGACTCCTCCGGGACTTGTTGGTGCCTTCCACTTCATTATAGCTGAGCACCAACGTACATACATGGTTTGTTTCCCTGCCTTGTAAAAGTTTTCAAAGCAGGAATCATACCCTATATATTTTCATCATGATGCTATACATATTCATCATACTATATATCCATTCTATACATATTTATTCTATATATACCCAATATATATTCATTCATATGTGAATATATTCATTCATTCTATATATATTCATTGTATGTATGAATCACCATGTATCTAAATCATGCACAGTCCATGTAATGTTACATTTTGTCACACACACACACATGTATGTATATATATATATATATATATATATATATATCAGTGGCTTATTAATCTGTAGTACTATTTTTATTCCATCATGTGAATCTACATCAATTTCTTGGTTATCTTTATTCTTTCTTTCTTTCTTATATTACAAATAGTACTATTTAAGATGTCTTCAAGAAATTTGCTCGTATACATGTATGCATACTCCTCCGGGGAATGTCTGGTTTGTTTGTTTATTTATTTATTTATTTAGTATAGGGTCTCACTAGGCAGCTTGGACTCATAGCAATCCTCCTGTTTTCAGCCTCCCCAGCACTGGGATTACAAGGGTGTGCCACCACTTCTGGTCTCAGTGTCTGGCTCAGTGCACCCAGGGACAGGGCCAACATAGTGTATGGTGCTGGCTATCAAACACTGATCCCTGCACTTGTCTAAGCAGGCACTTAGTCCACTGAACTATCTCGGTACCCTATGTTTTAAAATGGTCTCTGTTTAACTTTATTAATTAATCTCAATCAGTTTTACAACTTGGTTATATTAATTCCTACCTCTATGATGATTTTTTTATTCTCTGTGCTTGCCAATTTGTATTGCCTCTTTTTATAAGTTTTGCCAATTTTGTAGCTATAAAATGATTTGTCATTTTAATTGATTTTTTCAGATTATGAGTTAAACTGAGCCTTTCTTTATATATTTATATGCCTCTCTTTTTCATAGGGAATTCTTTTTAATATCCTCACTTTTCTATTTGCTGTTATCTTGGCTAATTTTGTTTCATTGCTGAGACAAAATACGTGACACCCAAAATTAGGGAAGGAAAGGTTTATTTAGCTCGAAGTTTGTAGAGGTTTCAGTCCATAGCTGGCTGGCCTGGCTAACTCCAAGACAGAGTGGCAGAGGACAGAGGGCAGCAGTTCAAGGTGACAAAAACAGCAAAGGCAGCAAGAGCGAAAGGGAGGAGCAGCCGAGAGGGAGCCCCTGCCCCTCCCTTGCGTTATCCGCGGGCCCCGCTCTAGGGCGGGTGTAGCACGCACAGCCATAGCCCCAGGCCTGAGCCAAGAGTCAGTCATAAGCTAGAAGCTCACCTCGCGACTGCCTGGGGCACATGCCACTGGGGAAGTTAATTTTTTTAACACATAAAAAAGTACAATACTGTGAAACTTCATGTGAAGGGCACTAGTCACCCAGCTCACTGGGCACTGCCTCCTAGCCCAGCACACACAACGTGTGAGAAGGGGCCACTGCCACTGCCCAAACACCAATGAACAGGCGACATCAGCTTGGCCGCGGGGCTGTGACTGTGCCCAGGGCCTTCCCACTGACCTATGTTCTCCACCTCCATCAAAACACATAGCATAACAAAACAAAAATACTTCGTCTATGTTTGAAACAGGGCCTCACTGGGCGGTGAAGCTGCCCGAGCTGGGCTGTTATCTGTGACCTTCCTCCTGAGGTGGCACTGCAGCTGCCCCATGCATGGTCAGGGAGGTAGGACATCGAATTATACATGGCCAAAGCTGACTGCAGAGACTTACTTGCATCTTCTCTCTCTGTCTCTCTGTCTCTGTCTGTCTGTCTGTCTGTCTGTCTGTCTGTCTCTCCTCTCTACTGAAGATTGAGTCCAGGCCTTTTCCGGGCTACATCCCTATCTGCATGTCTTTATTTGTTTAGATGCAAGGTGCTACGATGGTACTAAGTGGCCCATGCTGGTCTCTAGCTTACCTCCACCCTCCTGCCTCAGCCTCTGGAGTAGATGGCATTACAGGTTTCACTTCCGCCTAGCTCTGTAGTTCCTTCTGCACCGCCCTCCCCTCTGCCTTGTTCTTTATTATGTGTTTGTCATGATCTGGGAATCTTCTGTTCCTTAATTGTGTATGGCCCCAATAGCATCTGAGCCAAGCAGGGAAACTGACCCCAAAGCTCTTTCAACTCTAGCCTAGTAACCTATGAAAATGCTTGCTTTAGAGTAGATACTCAGTAAGCACTTTTCTTATACACCAAAGATGCCCATTAATAACATGATTGTGTACAGTAAAGAGGTTTCCAAAGCTAAAGGTAAGTGCGAGAAACAGCAACTCCTTCTAAGGAGAGTGCCGGTTGGGAACAGTTCCTCGAAGGGAGCAGAGATCCCCTACTGTCCACGGTTTCCAGCACAGGGAACCCAGGGTGAGAAATTGTCAGTGACAGCACACGTAGGGGAGACGGAGCTGAAGCGCGGACAGACAGACGGGTGTCGCCTTTTTCCGAGCGGAGAAGAGCAGTCGGACCGGGATCCCGAGCTGGCAGCTTTCAGTCTGCTCCCCACGCTGGCTACAGAAATCACTCTGCACAGACAGCCCACTGTCCCGCGGCGTCGCTGAAGCCCCCCCCACCCCCCAAATCCCGCTGGCTGTAAATGAGCACAGAGGGCCGGCGTTCGTTACTGGGAGCGCTAATGATGGCTTGGAACTGTGCCTCTAACTTTGATTCCAGGGTTCACCATTATGACTGAACGGATCCAAGGTCCTACATCTTCCTGCTAATAGAAGAATGTGACTACAATAGGGAGCATGATCAAATCAAATTGGTGAAAATTATTTGGAACAGATATTTTTCAGATTATAATAAAAATTTTTAAAACTCCTGTCCATGTCCAACAGGCTCCATTTGCCGCAGAGTGAGGGACAAACCCCAGTGCTAAGGAGCAGTCTCTGTTTTCAGCATATGGTCCAGTCTTACTGTCATGGTCAGAGTCACCCAAGTGTTGAATGACAGTTTTTAAAGAAAAATCAAAGCTATAGAATTAAGGGAAATCATTACTTGATTCTCATTACTATTTGACCAATGTTTTTGATCAGAATTGGATGACTTCCTGAGCAAGCCTAAGCCCAATGTCTAGGCCTCCTCCAATGCGCCCGCCTGCCACTGTTTCCCTCCCGGGTGGCTTTTGCTCACCTAGGACTTCGTCGGGTCGTGCTCCAGTTCACGTCAGGTCCATTTCGAAACAAGCAGACCTGAACCGGAGGGTGAAAGGGCTGCTGCAACCCATCTCAGGCCAAGCCTGCCCTCTCCACCCCAGCCCGGTCTTGAGGGGACTGGAGTTCCGTTCTTGGAAACCTTGAAAGAGCTGCTGCCATTTCTCTACAGACAGTAAAGAAAACAGATGAATTCATCCCATAGCTTTGTGGAGGGCAGTTGGAAAGTGGCCAGCAGTGCTTCCACCTCTGGCTGCGTTGTCCAGCAAGCTCACTGGTATACTTATTTTTCTAGCAGACTCATTACATGGCATCCTCTGAATATTGGTTATTTTGGGAAATAAATCTTGGTGGATTATTTGGTCAAATACCTGAAATATTAAAAGAAGAAGGAAGAAGAGGAGGAGGAGGAAAACAAAGAGGAGGAGGAGGAGAAGGAGGAGAAGGAAAGGGAGGTACAGAAGGAGGAGGAGAAGGAAGAAGAGGAGGAGGAGCAGGAGGAGGAGGTAAAGGAAGAGGAAGAAGAGGAGGGGGTAGAGGAGCAGAAGGAGGAAGAGGAGGAGGAGCAAGAGAAGGATGTAGAAGAAGAGGAAGAGGAGGAGCGGGTGGAGGAGGAGGAAGAAGAGGAGGAGCAGGAGGAGGGGGGAGGACGAGATCCCGCAGTGCAGATCCATGGAAGTGATGTCACGAGGCATGCAGGTGATTCTCCCATCGCAGCATGAGGATCCAGTCAGAGCATCAAGCCTGTGTGTGTTTACACTCTGAATTTAATCATAATGAGAGAAGAAAAGGAAAAAATATGGATATTGTTTCCAAGTTAGTGACTGCCTAACTCTAGGGGTGGACACTTCAAAGTGGGAGTGAAAATCGAAACTGAGAACTGAAGACCTCAGAGTCCTGACATGCAGCAACCGCACTAATAACTTAGAGGACAGCCGTCCCTGCGCAGGTGGCGCGCCCCACTGCCATTTCATTCCACGTCGCTGTAACTGTGGCCTCCGACCTCGGCACTAGCAGCATTCGGCCCATAACTGTGGTGCCTCCGTTTCTGAGCGTTATCAAGGAGGAAGGAGTTTTAGTCTGAAGGAAAGGAGAAGGATGTCAGCGGCCCCATGGGAATAGGGCTAAGGCAGAGGTCAAGGTGAATTTCAGGTCCGTAGTGTTTGTTAAGTGTAAGTGCATCCCATGCCTAGCACGAGATATTTTTCTGCTTTAAAAAGTATAGGATGATCTAGATTTGACAGGAGACTGGGTGTCTCATGTTGTAGCTGGTGACCATGCGGAGGCCTGAGACTGTTGGGACATTCATGCAGGAAAGACACGTCCAAGGGGACTCTTCCTGCCCCTGGGGGAGGGGCGGCTGTTAAGAAATTTAAGAGGAAGTGCATGGTGAGGGTCTTTGACTGGAGTTCATCAAAAGCAGAGCCTGAGACAATGACTCAGGTGTTGACACGGTTGCTTGGCACGTGAGCTCAGGAAGATGGAGTACGGAAACAGAGAGTGTGGGGCAAAAGGAACCGACAGAAGAGAGAACCGGGCAGGTCACTGCTACAGGCCACTGGGGCTGAAGTCCACCAGGAACTGCTGAGTAGGAATACGCTGTGTACCTGGGAGGAAAAGAAGCGAGGACATTTGTCTGTCCAATGGTCCCCTTCCACATTGACTGAAGGTGCAGGATGCGGCCGGTGACAACATCCCTAGACTGCCAGTCCCAGTGTGTGCAGGCCGAGTAGTGTTCTGGGGCTCTCCTGGCTTGAGGGGCAAAAGGCAGAAGTGGGAGGAGCCTGGAGTGGGGAGGAGCTTGAGGGCAGAGGTGGGAGGAGCTTGGGGTGGGGCCTTGCACGAACCTGAGCGGATGACTTAAAATGGAAGTGGCCCAGGACGTGAGATTCCAAGCCCCACTGTGTCTGCTACAAACAGATTCCGATGCAACTTACATCAGAAATTTACTAAATTGTAATCTAATAACAATAACTAAGAGGGAATCATTCATGGGAGACCCCAGAGTAGAGGGAAATATTAATGCATATATATGTGAATGTTGTGGTTTGTAATGTAGAATTAGAATCTGCTACACAAACCATCTTACCTGCTAGGAAGCTGTTATGGAAAACCTACGCTACCATAAATGCCTTCCAAAAAAATACTGAACGAACCATAAACTTGTATGAATCAAATGTAAACACAGTAAATCTGAAGAATAAAGATGCTTTCTAAAAATAGGAAGAGTGGCATGCCTCCTGGTAGGCTTTGTATGTAGTTTGCGAAATTGTGAACGGATCTTCAACACGAATATCTTACCTTGGGCTGCATTTGGGAAATTGGTGAAAGGGAGTGGCGGTGTGGCCCAGAGCGTGGTGACAGTCCCCAGGTGTCTGCTCTGTGCAGCCTCTAGGTCTCCAAATGCCAGTTCTGCTCACATCACAGCGACCCTCAGAAGGGGCGCTGCTACCCCCCTACATACAAAGAAGACAAGGACGGTGTTGGCCTGCCCGAGGGCACAAAAGCAGTTCGGACCCCCACAGCTGGCCAACGGAAGTCAGGACCCCGATGGGCACGGCGGCCCCTCTCCCCACTCGTGTCGCTGTCTGGAAGGCTAGCTGCACTGACATATTTGTCACTCTCTTAGAAAATAGAGCCACAAGTTCCACAGATATCGAAACACACCACAGTGTAGTAGGCTTGCAAAATATGTATTATTGTTGATAATCACAAGAATATTCACAACCAAATATATCCAGGCTACTTGGAAGAATGCGAGTGAGGAGAAGGTGCTGTCGGTAATGGGCAAAAGTTCAGTGAAAACAAAAGCGTATCGGTGTGTTTAGAAAGAGAAAAAATACTTTCTGTGGTCATGTTTTCCAACTTGAAGTATATTTGCCTATCATTTTAATATAAACAGGGTGTATTTATATAGCCTAAAGCAATAGGAACCAGATTCCTTATTTTCGAGATGCCAAAAAATTTATCCTCAAGGATGATAAGCAATAACAGAGAAGAGTGAATCAAAAATATGAAGCTTCTCTCTGATTCCTGACCAAGATTTTAATTTTATTGCACAAATATGCCACGGTAAAAGATATACAGCGCTTGCCGCCCACCCAGCCCTGTCGCAGGCGGGCCTGCGGCGATCCCTCCGTATCTCCAGCAGGAATTCAGATGATTCAGTGCTCATGAAATCTGCGTTTAGGTTCTCAGCGCGATGTTTTTTTTTTTTTGTCTTTTTGAGACAGGGTCTCGCTATGTAGTTGAGGCTGGCCTTGAGCTCACTTTTGTAGCCCAGGCTGGTCTCGAACTCGCACCGATCCTCCTGCCTCAGCCTCCCAGAGTGCTGGGATTACAGGCGTGAGCCACCACGCCCGGCACGATGTGTTTTTATTAACCATCCAAAAAGCTCCGAAAAGAAGGCACTTAAGTGGCATCAGCTGGCTGTGACTGACAGGCGAGCAGCCTGTGCATTCCAGGGCGCCTGGAGACCCAGGGAGGCCAAGGAAAAGGCCGGTGTGTCTCGGTCCTGGTGGAGCTCATCCAGAAGGCGGTGCCAGGAAAGAGACGCCACACCCGGCGTGGCTGAGAGGTGCAGCGTCGCAACGCTTCGCGCTGCGACCGAAACCACATGAGCAGTGAACAGCCACTGAATTTTAATCTTAATCATTCTTTTCGTTTTATGAAATAGAAAATATTACAAGAAATTGTTAGGTTTCAGGTCTAAAGTTCCCCCCACCCAGGTCTCAGGTGTTTGAAGGGTGACTGGATCACGGGGCGCTCTAGTGGTTAATGGTGCAGCTGTCGGTGTTGTGAGCTGGAAGGTATGCTCTGGTCCAGCTCCTCCTCCCTTCACTCTGCTGTCGTAGGGTCTGTGCTTCTCCCGTCATGCTGTTCCACCAAGCCACCCTAGTTCCAAGGGACTGAACCCCTTGAGGTCATAAGCCAAATTAATTTTCTCCTTAAGTTCTGTTATAGTTTAGGCCTAGTTGTCCCCCCAAAGCCTCATGCAATCATGAGGCAGGGACTTCTAGAGTTTGAGACTTGATCCATAATCCACTGGGGTTATGTGTTTTCACACTGATGAGATTATGGGTCTGAGTACTGCTGGAAATTATAGGTGTGGCCTGAGGCGGGTAGGCTAAGGCAGAGAGCCTGATGTAATTTAAAAGAGAGACAGAGATATAGATTCGCGCTGTTGCTCTCTGCTCACCTGGTTGATAAGTTGCCTCTGTTGTCGCTGTTGCTGTTCCGCCACCATGAACTGGATGCTCTCTGCACTGTTCCACTCAGCCTTGGACCAGCCGAATATGGACTGAAACCTCCAGTAATTGTGAGCTAAATAAATCTTCCCTTCCTTCATTTTGAGTGTCAGGTATTTGTACACTGCAGCAACAAGTAAAAAGTAACTAAGACAAGTTCTCAGGTGTTGGATACTTTGTTCTAGTAATAAGCAAGCAACTAGTGCAGAGGGTTTGTTACATTACGGCAGAAACAGAGCCATAGGGCAGAACTGCCTGGACTTGGTGCAGACGCATTGCAATCCTAGCTGGGTGACCAGGGGCAAGTCGTTAACCCACCGCTGCCTTCGCCGTTCTAACTGTGAAGCGAGGCTGGAAACAGTACCTGTCTCCTAGTTTCCAGTCCTAAACGAATCAGCAGGAGTAACTACTTAGGACAAATAGCAAACACAAGCGCTCGCTAAATGTTGCAAAGAAACAAATTCATTAGATTTGCACCCGTTCTGCATAGATACGGCTTATGTGTCCCTTTCCAAATCACTGGTGCTATAAAGAGCACACTGCTACAACTTAAAACGTTTTATGAAGATAATAACTGAAATCTGTACATTTCTTAGAGTTTTAATATTACATCCGGAAAAAACTTCTCTAATGTAGGAATGTGTGGTGCTTTCCTGGTAGGGATGAGGGCAAAGCGGTGCCAGCTCTGGGGGACACGTGCCCTTGCTGGGGTCCTGCAGTCCTACAGACAGTGGAGAGCTGCGTGGGCGTGAGTCCAGGGCGGGTGCTACAGCTTACCAGCAGGGCTCCACGCCTACACGTATGGAGGGCAGGCGTGAACCCAAGCCCACAGCGACATCACTGTGGGGAAGTCAGACCCTTGCCACGCAGTCAGAGCTGCGAAGCACTCAGGGCTGCGGGGAGGCAAGAAGGACGAGTGCCCCTCGAGCAGCGTCTTTCCTACCTTCCTTTGAACCCGCTTCAGCCTGAGAATGTCGCCTCACGTAGGTGAAGGCTGGGGCCCCAGCGGCCACGGAATCCTCAGGTAGCAAGTTCCAGAGGCCCTCTGTGGGAGCTGGTAGTGCACAGCTGCTGAGGGAGGCTTCCGTTGGGTCTGTCCAGTAGGGCCCTGAGGCTCGTTGTGGTGCTGCCATCCCCCAAGCTCCCCACCTGGAGTAACATCGGTCTGCGTGGCAGTCGGGACAGACCTACACGCAGGGCAGTGGGTGGCACGGCGTGAACCTTTTTGTCTTACATAAGGGACTCCACACCTCTCTGTGGCTTTCTTTCCACTCCCGTGGGGACAGAGGAAATCACAAGCCGAAGAGCTCTTTTCTACACTTTTATGTTAGAAATAGTTCTATTATAACATTTGAATAATCTCTAGAGAAGTTTAGATAATAGTTGATTCTGTAATATACTATGTATTCCAATATATTTTAGACTGCATTATAATCCGATTTCTTATATAGATATTTCAAGTGTTTGTTCAGATAGTTTTCCCAGTGGGTGATTAATATAACTTTAACAAGTTAAATTTGTTAATAGGGCTGAACTTCTGTTCATTTAAGAGCTCCAACGCTGAACATAAACTTCACAGAATTCCAATTTAAATCTTAATTCTAAGTCAACCATTCAACTACTTCCATCCCATTAGATTTCCTGTAAGAAGATGGTTTGTTTTACGGTTCACAGTTGTACAAAGTCTAGAGCAGAGATTAATTGTTAATTTAAATATATTAATAGCAAAAACTACATCCAGCCTCGGAGTGACTTTTAGTTCTTTCACGATGTTTTGGGTTCAAGTCCAGTCCTCTCAGAGGTGGTGGGTGCTTGGCCCAGGAGTAGGATGACTCCGCAGTGAACGGGGTTAACGGGGCTCGTGCATCTCCACGGTATCTGACACTGACCCCGATGAAGTTCACTCACTGCTCGATACAGTTGCTGTAGCTGTGCTCTTTAAACACGCACTCCCTTCGTCACTCTCCAAGTGTCTAGGCAAACACGACCCCGCATCCGGTCCACACACAGCTCCAGAGCCTTATCCAGCCTTATCGCGTAGGCATTTTCATTCCTAGGTTGGAAAAGTGAATGTCCCTCATTATTTAAAATTGTTTACTCCTCAAATTATTTAAAATGTTGAACTTAATGTGGTCTCTCACTTCAAAATGTTTTTGGACTGTATATTTGACATAAATATTTCACTAGGCAGACGATCACACCTACAGGGCCTTCCTCACAGTGAGCCCTCTCGGCCATAAACGTCTTCTCACGGATCCTTCTGCAGTTCTTCAACTTCTGCTTGGCTTCACGGATGAGTCCAACCCAAAACGATCGAGCAACACGAATGCACTTTATTCTTTTTGGTTACAAGTTTCCCTTTTGCACACTACTGTCCCGTGCCTTTGCACACACTGCATGCTTGGTTTTGAACCCTAAGCCTTTGGCTCCCTGGGTGGTGTCCTTGTCGCCCTGCACCGCTGGAAACACAGGGGACCATGCTTGCTGGGAGGCCTGGTGCTGTCCTAGCCCTAGAGGCGCACCCTGATGCCCAGGCCTCCTGCTGATGGTGGAGCAGCAGGTTTCCATGCCTTTAACTCCGGGTTGCATCTCTGTGCCTCTCCACGGGGAAATCTCAGCTCTTTGGGAAAATAGCTGAAGGGCTTATTTCCCCAGGAAACTTCAGGAAGGTTTCTGGGCCACGTGGGGGGTGACAGCGTGCAGGCTGTCCCCTCCCAGGGACGTGGGCCATCCGGGCACAGCCGCAGCGGGGCACCTGCCAGGCCACGGCCACAGTTCTTCCTGTGTCCTGTCTGAACCCCTGGGTTCTCCTGCTCGCTCTCAGAGCCCCTGACCTGGGCCCCTGCTGCTGCTCCCTGGACTCGGCCCCCCCTTCCTCCCCTGCCCCCTAGGATGGACCTTGAAGCTGCCCACCCTGAGGCCTTGTGCTCAGAGCTAGCCAAAGCCCACCCCGTCCCACCTTGAGCAGTCGGGCAAACAAGCAGCTCGAGATCCAAGATTTGGGACATGAGATTTATTTCTCTACCATCTGGTTCATCTACAATGAGATAATGTATATTTATAAGTGCAAGATTTATATATTTCAGTTCTGGCTAGCACACAAAGGAAGAAAATCTGCTTCCTAGTATTTAATTTCTAGTGATATTAGAGCTGTCAGAGCTCTCTGAGGTCACATAAATAGCAACTTTCCCAAAACCTCTTCTGATATTAAGGCGCTTACATTTATCTTTCTCCCCTTTGAACGGCAGAAGCACTCTCCTGTGTATGCTAGCAGCGTGTCTTCCGAGGGCTAGAGTATTCAAGCTATGGATCACTGTAAACAGGTTTGTGCGGTGACAGCCCAAGTACTTGGGAGCTGTGTTAGTAAGGAGCTCAGCGATAAACAGAGGCTCCAAGGGGCCTCCTGTGCAAATATCCGACTCATACCACAGATATACAACACTACATAATGTGTAGCTATGTGAAAACACGTTACTGCGGGTACTGTAGGCATCTACATGTCCATAGTATATGCATGTTATTCTAATTTTAATTAAACATGGCCCTAGGAAGACACTCAGAATTTTCAGTGGATTTGCCCTGTTTCTTATATCTCTATTTCTAGAATCTAATTTTAAAGAAGAAAAACTGAAGTCTATTAATAAAATAAGCAAAGAAAAATAAATTTCACCTAAATTTTATATAGATCAATTAATCACTGGTTCTTCTTAGAAACTATTCATGATAACAATCATTTTTCCTAATGATAAACACCATTATATGTTTTAAAATAAAGTAGGCAAATTTATATATTTAGACTTTAAAGATACTAAGTTTCCTCCCATAATGAAAATATGCCGTTTGCAATTCTCCTGCTTCTGCTCCTTTTGTAAGAATTGCACTGATTGCTAAGAAAAACCAAACAAACAAACAAACAAAAACAGAACAATGTTAGTTAAATTTAGAGAAAGAATTACTTCCCTTTGGTTTTGGTGTATGATATTTTAATCAATTTATGATACTTGAAAAGTACAAATAATTCATTAATCAAATAGGGAGATAGGGTTGCATGCACCAACTTTCTAAAAGGCATCTGGAATTTCTTTTTGCTTCT
>PVJA010027876.1:9919-28074 GCA_004027025.1 Myocastor coypus
GCCCCAAGTTTTTTTTTTTTTTTTTTTTTTTTTTAACTGATCTTGCTACACAGAACATGGCATTAATATATATGGGGGAAGTGTGACATTAAGTAATCCCCTCAGTGTGGAAATAAACAGAGGAAGTGATAAATTAGTATTCCAATATAATCATGGATTTAGATCACTCCTTTAGCAGCCCAAATAGTAACAAATTGCCTACATTTTCTACGTTTTACTTTTTGCATTTAAATATTCATCTTTAAGATAGCTTCATATTAATGCAATGCTATAGAAATCCTGATTTATTTTAAGCACTGCAGAAAATTCCTCTAGTTGGACAGACCATAATTAGTTTAAGCAGTACCTACTGATGGACATCTAGGTTGTTTCCCATCTGTTGGCATTATAAATAATGTTACAGACTATCTTTGTGCACACATTCAAGTACATCTTGATCTTCCAGCAGACTAACCAGAGCTCTCAGGGCCAAAGCTTAATTAATAATAATTTAGGCTCCCATTTACTAGGTAATGAATGTTATTATCATCAGAAGATCTCCATGTCTTTCTTTGGGAATCATATTTCAGGAGCTGGGACAGACTGGAAGTGGGAGTCACAGAGCTATATAGTGTGAGGTTGTTTTTTCCTATTAAATGCTTATAGAATCTTAGTGTGTGGAGTTTGGAAACCATTCTGCACATAAACAAGAATGTAAAAGAATTTTTACGGAAAGACCTATGTGAAGGCATATAGATAAAACGTTGTTTTCAGTGGGAAAATATGAAATATGATGCACTTGTGCATTACTAGAAAACTAACAAACAATTATGGGTCATCTGAATAATATCTATAACAGTGCAGGTATAAAAGGATGAAACATATCTATGCATGCTGAAATGAAACAATAGTTAGGCTATATTATGAATTCCAATCACAGCATACATCCATTGGGATAAAAATGAGTCTATATTCATGTTTACTTTTATGTCTATATTTGAGTCTCTACCTAAATGCATCTATACACCTTTACTTAGAAAATCCCATGTTTATAGTTTCTGTGCTTACTTTTATTAACTGCAATATTTCTAGCATGATATATTGCAATTTAGAACCCCCTGTTGCCCTTAGGGAAAAGAAGAAGTAGGGAGTCAAAAACAAGAACGTTATTTTTCATTTGAAATTCTTTCATTTTATTAAATTTAAATGCCTAGTCACATGAATTAAGATGATTTTAAAATTATAAGTCATTTGACTAAAGCATATGCTCTTAATATTTACAAAAACCATCCATGCAGACACACAGTACCTAGGGTTGGAAGTTAAAGTTAATTAACCAGGCAGAATCTGGATTTGCTAAACTGCAGCTGCAGTTTTCTGAGCTGCCAGATACAAAGAGAGACCTCATCTGGTTCAGTCCAAGTTCAGTTATTTTGAGCTGAATCAAAATGGTGGGGAGGAGGGCCCAAGAGCTGGGTCAGGAGGAGGCTTCTGATCCCCTTGGTGCATCAATTCAGCAGTGAGGCATTTCTTGATGACAGATACCAGTGCTGGCTGAGAAGCTAGAAATAACCCACAGGGTATGAAAGGAGGGGAGAGAAAGCAGCATTTCTTAAATACTGTTTAGGTTTTAGGAATTTTACAATAGTGCTTTCCTTAATTCCTAAATCTTCTCTTTCCACCTAAGAGGAAACTGAGGTTCAGAAGAGTATCATAAATGTTGTGGCCTGTTCATTACTTGATGATCGTGGGTTGAGATTTGTTACTGGGGAGCTAAGGAGGTCAGCAAGGAGGCAAATGAGATCTATCTTCCTGGTGCATCATTTATACCCATTGACAAAAATTGCTTATATGATCATCAATGCAGATACAATAGGAACTCAGTTGCAAAGGCTGGCTGGGTTTTTAAGATAAAATGTGAGACGTCAGAGAAATTTCTTATTTCAAAATCCTTCTCTCATGGCCTCTAAACACTTGTTCTTTGTGGTCAGCAATTGTCAGGAACATTGCAGGGTACTGCCTTCCAAAAACCAGTAGAATATGTCTGGCCAAATGCCTATCTCTTAAATGTTCCTATGGATTTTAAATCTACCTTAAGATTAAGGAGATTGGAAGGATCACATATAGAAGATGGGAGGGTAGAAGTGTTTCATTGTGTGAATATACAGTGTGAATATCGAGTAGAGATTCTGCGAAGCCATGTATTTTATCCAAACCAGAGGGGACTGTTTTTAGAATCAGATATTTCCTGGAAGCACTATGGTGAAGATAAGACAGAGATGCAAATTGCATGCTGGAATCATGCCACTGCTGCTCTGGCTTGTACCCACAGCAAACATTATAAATCAATCACACCATACTTTCTCCATTGAGTATGGACTGAGCCTTGTGGTATATGCAATGAAACTTCTTGGTCTATAATGCAAAATTAAGTATACTGGCCAAAGTACGTATTCAGGAGCCAGATTGTCCAGGTTTAAATCTTAGCCTTGACACTTAGTAGCTATGTGGTCACAGCTGAGTCATTGACTTCTGAGGAATTTTCTTCCGGTATAAAATAAGAAAGAAAACAGTATCTACTCCATAAAATTGTTGTAATGATTAAATTGGTTTTTATGTATGGAAAGCTTGTAGGATCATTGCTGGTACATGGCAAACACTCTCAGCATGTTTTTGTTATTGATATCAATTAGCAAGTTAGCTCCATGTAACAGGTAATGAGATTCAGAGAATTTGAGTAGCTTTCTCAAGGTCATCTGGTTAGGAAGTGGGACAATGGTGCTATTATTTGTGTCTAGTTGTCCTCCCAAAGCCTCCTGAAGTCTGAGGCAGCTTCTGGAGTTTGTGATCTATTCTTGATCCAGTGCTGGGACTGCAGGTGTGAGAGCTACACTCTGGCCCTACAGTAGGTAATCTGCATTACAATGTACGGAGGGGAGAAAGGCTTGCTAGAAGCCACAGTGGCTGCTTCTCCCTTTGCTTTGTGCTCTTTGCTGCTGCCATCAATGGCTGCTCTATGCAGTCCTGTGCTACTCTGCTTTGGAGCCAGCTGTTTACAGGCTAAAGCCTGCACTCGCTGTGAGTTAAACTTTTTATTCCTTAATTTTGAGTGTGAGATATTTGTCCCAGCAATGAGAGAAGAGTATTTGAGACAAATGGGGATTTAAATTCAGGTCTGTAGGCATCTCTGCTAAACCATCTAACTTGAAGATAATCTGCACCATGAATTCGCTCCTGTGGTGGTCAGTTCTTTTTGCATTTCCCGTGGCATTTATGTGACGGAGAAGCAGAAAGTGGGATTCGATGAGGGGCTACATTGTTAAAGAGGGAGAAAGAAGATTGGGGATTCACAGATTGATCTTTGATGAGAGATTGGGGTCTTTTCCAGTTCTGGAAGTGTTACAGGAAGCAGATGAGACAGTACTGAGCTGTATATCTATGTGGAGTGTTTCGGAAGGAAGGAGCACCTGGGAATCCCGTTCCTTCCTTTTCCTTCTGCCCTTTCAGCTTTCCTGTCTTCTTTCTAAGGCCTGGTGCTCAGCTATCTGGCCAGAAAAGGAAACATCTCCACTCTCGACTCCCTTTTCTTCCCTGGTCCATTTAGGTGTGGTTGGCTTGTTTTCTCTTCTGCTATTTCTTTAGTGTCAGATATTTGACTGAAACTCACAGAATAGTGCGCAGAAAATCAGGTTAGTGACACTTGGCAAGGTCACCTCTTGTGTGTAGCCTCTGGGAAAGAGACAGTGGTGCCAGTGTCCCTCAGGCTAGCCATCCCTTGCTACTTAGTGAAGCCCATGATGGTTAGGCATCACCCACAGATGAGAAAATGGGGCACAGCTTGCCCAAAGTAAGCCTGATAGAGCAGGCCTTTGCCAGACAGATTGGGTTCAAAACCCATTCTCTGAGCACCTCGCCACATTGCCTCTCTATTACAGTGCCACGTGCATTCAGTACATGTGCATTCAGTACATGCGTGTACCTTGTGACTGCCATGCTCTGTGGGGGAAGCTTGGAAACAGATGTTAAGAATCAAACAGAACCTGGGAACTCATTTACATCAGGGCTCTGAAAGCATTCCCTATAAAGGGCCAGATAAGAAATATTCATCTTTGTGGGCCCTGTGGTCTGTGGCCACATGCAGCTACTCAACTCTGCTCTTGTAGCACAAATGCAGCCACATGCAAGGTGTAAACTAACAGGCATGGCTGAGTTCCAGTTAGACTTTATTGGTTAAGTCAGGTGGTCAGTATGTCAGTTGTATAAGCCAGCCTTCTGCCCTTATAACAAAAAGCCTAATGTAGGTTAGTAATGAAGTAAAGAAACATTAATTTTGGCTTATGGTTCTGGGGTTCAAGTTAAGGTTTGGGCCCCTGGTGAGGGTCCAGCACAATATCATATCAGAGGCATGTGCTAGGACAAACAGCCACATCTTAATCCATGTAATAGAAAAAAGAAAAGAAGAGAAGGAAGGGGGAGGGAAGAAGAGGGGAAGAGAGCAAGAACGAGAGCGAGAGCGAGAGCGAGAGAGAGAGAGAGAGAGAGAGAGAGAGAGAGAGAGAGAGAGAGAGAGAGAGAGAGAGAGAGATTTTTTTTGTATCAGGGATTGAACTCAGGACCTTGCACTTGCCAGGCAGGGTTATTCTACTGAGCTATCTCCGTGGCCCCTCACACTCCTTTTTGAGAGCATATCCCAAGTGATCTAAGGATCTCCTACAAGAACCCTTCCCTGAAAAGTCCACAGCACATCCTAATGGGTACAACCCTGGAGAACAAGCCTTCACCTCAAGACTTGGAGGCACATTCATCCAAACCATAGCACTGACCCTTGACCTGGTTCAATACTATAAATTTCCAGATATGAAGACTGAATTTCAAAGGGAGGAAGTAACTTTCTTCTGATCCTACAAAGTGAGTGACTAGCATAACTTGGACTAGATCCCATGTGTGGTGGACTAATTATAAAATTGTCCTCAATTTTTCCCTCCCCACATCCAATTATCTTGCAGTGTGACTTTGCTGTGCCATCCACCAAGAGGCAGCATCTGATTTTTTGGTCCCTAAAATTGGGCTCACCTTGTGAATTACTTAGCCCAGTAGCATTTGGCAGAAGTGACAGTGTGGCAGTTCCACGTCAGGACGCCTTTTACACTTCTTTTTTCTTTTGAAGCCTTGCCCAGGCATCGGAGGAACAAGCCTAGACTACTCTGCTGGAAGATGAGACACGCAGACCACTCATCCCTAAACTGCACCTGATCACCAGTTAGACATTAGATGAACAAAGTGAGGTTCCAGCCAGCCTCCGGTTAATTTTCCAGGTAATGCCAGCCCTCCATAAGAAGGAGCCCAGTCAAGACCAGCTGAATGCACACAGATCAGCACAACTATGTAGTTGACTTAGCCAAAATAATAAATGATGGCTGCTTTAAGCCCTGGAGTTTTGTGTTGGCTTGTGGCACAGCACAGGCAAGCTCAGGCACCTGGTTCTTCTGGTTTTGGACCCTGGTTCTTCCTTTGATATCTCAGTTATCTCACTTTCTTCTATTTGGAATAGCAGCACCTGGATCTTTGGATGCCATTTCCGTTCCTCAGGAGAAGCTGATGACTCTATCACTGAAGGAACCAGAAAGTAACCTTGTGCTGGCATCTTAAAAACCATAGACGGGATCTCACTTTTTTTTCTCTGTGCCTCAGGCTCTGCTACTAAGAATCTTGCCATATGGTAGTATTTTCAGGGTTCCTGTGATGTAGACAGCTGCTTGACAAAAACTACCCCGGTGAGGATGCCAGAGGCGGAGGAGCACCCAGAGTTCTGTTAAATGGTCTTGAATTTAGCACTGTAGTTTTGCCTGCCGCCTGCTGCCCATGCTGGAGTGTGCAGCGGAGTGATTCATGGGTCTGGTGAGAGGAAGGTGCCAGCCAAAAAAAGACACTGACATTCTTTTTAAAATGGCTTCAATGTCCTCTCTTTTTTGGTACATTCATCAGGTAAAATTCTAATACATTTTAAAATTTTGATACATGACACATTCAGAAAAGTGAAAGTAAGCATGCTTGGGCACTTCAGCAAGTTCCACAAAGCAAGGAGCATGTGCAAAGCATCATGCTATTTAATGGAAGACGGCATCCCCGAGAGCTTCCTCTGCCGCTCCCCAAGAACAGACCCCATCTACTTCTTACAGATAATTGCCATCCTACTCTTACATCCTTTTCTTTCATTTTAAAATTTCAAAAGTAGCACTGTGAAAATTCTAACCCTGTTAAGGCTAAACATGACTATCTGTGGCTATTTCATACTAATTCCTCTTTCCCTTAACATTACTATGAGGCAGTGCAAACATAATAGTGACCACCGCTCCATTTAAAAAGTAAAGTATCAATATGATTGAAACCTCCTGTGTTCCTCTTCCTGTTTCATTTCCCCTCCCTCAGTCTGGTGTTTACTAATTCCATGCACATTAAGTTTTTACTATCTGTGGTTGTGTGTGTAAGTAGTGCACCATTTTGTCTTACAGATTATAAATGTACCATGTCCTGCTGTACCTTACTTATGAGATTTGCTCTGGGTGATAGATGAAGCTCTTGGACAACTATTTTATAACATGTTCAGCTTCTTCTTCTTCTTCTTCTTCTTCTTCTTCTTCTTCTTCTTCTTCTTCTTCTTCTTCTTCTTCTTCTTCTTCTTCTTCTTCTTCTTCTTCTTCTTCTTCTTCTTCTTCTTCTTCTTCTTCTTCTTCTTTTGAAAATGTATTTGGTGCAGGATATCACTATGCAGCTCAGACTCACAGTGACCCTCCTGGTTTCCACCTCCCCAGTGCTGAGGTTACAGACTTGTGCCAGCATGCCTGGTCTTGGTGGCTGGCTCAGAGTGCCCCAGGGGTGGGGTCAGCGCAGCATATGGAGCTGGGGATTGAACCCATGTCTTTGTGCTTCCCTCAGCAGGCATTTAGTCTGTCGAGCTACTTCGCTAGACCTCACCTCTGTGGGTTTTTAAAGAGGAGATGGTTTCTCTTCCTGTCTTTTTGTAATGACTCTTGTCAGAGGTGATTTAGAAATATATTTCTGTAGCATTTTCTGTATATTCTGTTAGTCACATGCACATGTATACATGCATTTTAAACATTTAATTATTAAAATCACATTAGCAGGACAGACGTAGGCCCAAGCTCTGGAATCAAGCAGTTTGATTATAATTTTAGCTCCATCAGTTAGTAGTTCAGCAACTTTGGATAAATTATTTCATCATTCTGCACTGTGTTTCCTCACCTATAAAATGAGATAATAAAAACAGCCATGCCAAAGTGTTAGTTCAAGGTTTCAATGAAGTGATACACCTTCGAGGGTTATAATAAGTTCCCACTAAATGATAGCTATTATGGTTATATGTTGTGCAATAGGTCTTTTCCATTTAATAATTTAGTATGTTACCTTTTTGTGCTTGTAAAACTAGGCTCTTATAATGGGAAGACACATGTATATTCATGTAGCATGCCCCCTTAGCACACATGTGCATGTTCACATGCACTCTGGCACACAGTATCTACTCACAGTATCTGTAAGAGAGTAATAGTTTGTAGACTCCCCATTTATGGTCAGTGTCAATCTATTTTATTGACTGCTCTGTGCTGTGCCTTAGGCAAGTTGGAATATTCATTACATATCTGGGGAATTCCTGACCCAGGGTGACCAGCTCAGCTTCTGCAGGTCTGTGGATAGAATGTAGAGAACTAACTTGCTTGGATAGCAAAAGAACATTTTTACTGACTTCTGATTTTTAACATATCCTCAGTGATTCATGGAGACAACAAACCACAGTATAATTAATATTTCTGTAGCTGATACCATTGCAAGTACCGGTATGTTCAGATTGCAACACAGTAAGTCCCTGACTTGCAAACATCTGAACTGGTGAACTTTCACTGGTTACTGTATAAAACTCACTCTGTCAGATATGAACAAATATGACTTACGAACATCTTCCAGTAGTTGATGATCCACTGCCAGATTCTGGTCTTTTGTTTTAAAATTTTTTTATTTGTGTGTTTGGTATGGAATCTACAGGGTCTCCCTATCTG
Source organism: Myocastor coypus (assembly GCA_004027025.1). Lineage (NCBI taxonomy): Eukaryota > Metazoa > Chordata > Mammalia > Rodentia > Myocastoridae > Myocastor > Myocastor coypus. The sequence continues at coordinate 17,971 of PVJA010027876.1, forward strand.
GATCAGACTCGTTAGTGATTCTCTTGTTTTCAGCCTCCTAAACGCTGGGATTACTGGTGTGCGCCACCACACTCAGTCTCAATTGCTGTCTCAGTGCATCCCAGGGGCGGGGCCTGCACGGCCTGCCCTCTATTGAACCCGGCCACTGCATTCAGCTGAAGCAGGCTCTTTAGCCCACTGAGCTATCTTCTGGGCTTTAGATTTTTGTCCTTACTGTATTAATAAAGAATAATATACATTGCATATATATTGCTATCCATATGCTTATCTTAATATTTCTGTAGCTACATTTCAATATAACACGTATGCTATGTTTGAGACATAATTTACTTTACTCACTTAAAAACTATAATACTGTGGTCTAAGTGCCTGCTTTGGCAAATGCAGGGACCAGGGTTCTATCCCTGGTCTCACATGCAGTGCCAGCTCTGCCCCGTGGACTCACTGAGCTGGTGAACAAGTCCAGGCACGGTGGCACAAGCCTGCAGTCCCAGTAATGGGAAGGCTGAAAACAGGAGGATCACTATGAGTCTGAGCTGCATAGTGAGACCCTGTACCAAACACATAACTGAAAAAAATTATGATAGTGGACAAGAGTCTATGTTTGTACCACATTGCCAAGTGGATTCACATGACTAAAGAGATTAAATAGTACCCTTGGCAGTAACTCAGAGGCTGGAGCTGAAAGGACAACTTTTGCCTCTTGCCACTTACTTTCTATCTTATGTTACATCATTTTAAAAAAGTTTTTTATGGCTTCAATTTTCTCATTACTAAGGGAAAGCATTAACTTCCTATTGTACTATATTTCATATTTTTCCAGGTTAATATGCTGTGTTTTCTAACTGGCCATATTTGGTCAATGCAGGTTTCTGCCATTCCTATTGGCTGCTTAGGATCTGAAGTCCTTATGTTTTCGGGATGGAGCTCAGCCTTCCTTCTTGCATATGAATAAAAAAAAATGTTTGGCACCTGATTTTTCAACCTCCCTTGCAGCTAGGACACAGACCCACTAAATGATTTAGTAAATGATTGTGACAGTGAAACATTCCTGCACTACACTTTGGCTCAGAAACTGGCAAAGAGAAGGGCTGTGCAGAAACAGCTGCTTTGTCACCCTGGTGTAGCCTCAGCTTCTGGCAGCAACACTGGTGTCCAGCGTTGGTGGTGTTGTGCATGGAAGCTGCGATGTTTTCACTGCATCCACACCACACTATGCTTGGTTGTGCAGCCTTCAAATCTGTCATCTTCCAGCCCTGCTGGAGATTCTGCAAGCTATTCAGCATCATTTAAATAAAAATTTCTGCTTAAGATAACAAAAAAGGTTTCTGTTGCTTGCAATAGAAAGCTTGGGCTTAGGGAATATTGGACAGCATGAACTCTTGTTTTGGGAAACTATCCATGAGATTTAGAACTCTTGAGTTTCCTCCTTTCGAAAGTGCCATTTAGCATGTGTTTGCATAGTTATGAATTATTTAAGAGCAGGGACAAGTTTAGGTGATTTCATCATTGTGCAGACAGCATAGTGTGTACTTACACAAATTGAGACGGATTAGCCTACTACACACATAGGCTGTATTGTACTCGAGTGGGGCCACTCTCTCATTTGTGCTCCATTGTTTGTTGAAAGGCTGTTATTGGAACTGACTATTTCCACAGAAAGTGGACAATAGTGAATAAAAATGCTCCTTGGAGTGGTGGCCTCTAAGACAGAGCTCAGTGACTTCAACAACTAAGGAACTTCCTCTACTAATTCATGGTACTGCACTTGGTTTTTGTGACAGAGCAAATGATAGAAGTGACAAAATGCCATTTTCAATATTAACTTACTAGAAATTATAGATTCCACCTTGAGCGAACTCTTTCTGTCCACTTGTCTTGCATTTCTCACTATGGGGAAGACAGTTGCTGCAGTGTGAGCAGCTCTATGGAGCAATCTAATAGCAAGGAGTTGCGATCTCTGGCCATGTGTCATGGGGAAACCAAAGCCCAACAGAGACCACACAAATAAGATTTCAGGTTGACTTCTTTTTTGACACAAATCTTGGATGGTTACAACTCTGGCTGACGGACTGGATATAATCTTAGAAAAACTTTGAGCTATAATTACCAAGCTAAGCTATTCCTGAGTTCTTGATTCTTATGAAATAATACTTAGTGGTTTAAGTTGCTAATTTATCTATTTTTTTATGTACTTAGTATGGGGTCTACAGGGTCTCATTACTTAGATTGGACTCATAGCGATTCTCCTGTTTTCAGCGTCCCAAGCACTGGGATTGAAGGTGTGTACCACTATGCCCAGTCTCAGTTGCTATTTCAGTGCACCCTGGGGTCAAGGCTGGCAAGACACACAGGGTATGGAGCCCTGGCTGGTGCACTCTGCCTAAGCAGGCACTTTAGTCTGCTGAGCTATATAGCTAGTTGTAATTTTTGAAAAAATTTTTAAAAAAGATTTATTTATTTATTTGGTACAAGGTCTCGCTGCGCAGCTCAGACTCACAGTGATCTTCCTGTCTCAGCCTTCCCAGCATGTGCCACCATACCTGTTTTCGGAGGCTGACATGGCATGGGGGCTGGCACGGCATGTGATACTGAGGATTAAACTCGAGTATCTTCGCTTGCCAAGCAGGTACTTGGGCTGCCCAGCTATCTCCTTGACCTCCTAAGTTATTTGTGAGTGAGGGGTGAATTTATTGTTATACAGAAGTAACAATAAGGTAAGTTTATATGTAGCTCAGTAAATAGGAAGCATGTTACAAATTCAGGGAGAGGCAAAATGATGTTTTCCTTTTATTGCCCATACATCAGAACATATAGCACTCACATGGATAGCGCTGATTATATGTAAAGAGTTATAAAATAAATTATATATAAAGAGTTACAAAATAAATATGAGAAAGATCAACTACCCAACAGAAAAATGGGCATGTGACCTTGGGCAAGCCACTTAATTTTTCTTGTTTACGCATTTGGAATAACAACAGTGCCTCCTCTATAGGGTAGGTAGAGTGAGGCCTGACAAGTGTAAGCTTTATGCAAACAAAAAGACTATTTTCTAGAAATCTAGCTATAAAACGATTCTTAACCTAGTAAGAATCAGGGAGATGCTGGAGCCAATCAAAATCTGTGGCTAAGGTAGTATCTAGCATGTCAGTTTACCCAATAAACATTTGGTGAATGAATAAGCCTTAAAAGATGTGAGCTAGGGTACTTAGTGGGCATGCATGGTGGAAGAACTTGCAGGCTGAAGAGCCAGGTGAAAGGACATAGGACAGTTGGAGGACGGATGGGGACACTGCAATCCAGGCAAAAGGTGCAAGAAGGAAGGCAGGAATGAGTGTGGAGAGGTCCTCGGAGTGTAAGCAGACCCCTGGCCATGGCGAGGATTTTAGCCTCTATCCTGGATGGCTTGAAGAGTCAAAGAATGGTTTTGAGCAGAATAGAGATTCTGTCTGTCTTATGCTGACTGCTGTGCTGAAAAATGACTGAAGAGGCAGAGGCAGAAGCAGGGAGATCAGTTAGGAGACTGTGACCATCAGTGGGGAGCTCAGCTGGAGCTTAGCAATAAACATAGTGAGGAGTGGTAGGATTTTAGATGTGCTTGTGAGGGTAGAGCCAGGGCAGGTGGCTTGCTCAGCAGGACCCTGTGATGGACTTAATTTTATTTCCCTATTATCTTGAAATTCTTAATAACCCTTGCAATGGGCACTATAGATCACATAGCTCACCCTGGGTAGAGCTAATAGGATTTGTCAGTGGAAATCAGTGTGAGATGCCGAAGCCAGGACTTTTGACCCCAGCAGTTGAAGCTGGAGTTGCTATTGAGTGAGGTAAGGAAATCAAAAGATAACCAGGACTGTAGGATGGAAGGAATGTTCTAGAATATTGCTTAGCTTGGGAATTCTCTTGGGTCCTCCTTGGTGAGCATTTTCTCCCCCTAGCTTTCTATGAGAGATGTCCCCATCCTTGTCTGATGCAAGCCACATTGGCATAACAACAGCATTAGCAACAGCTGTGTCCTCCTTGGGGACAATGGTTTGACCTCAAAGGGACTGTGCATGCAACAAATTTATTTTTAGAATTTCCCATTCCTCCTCAATCGCAACTGAGAGGTTTGGATGAGAAATTCTGAAACAATGCCTGTGGCTGAATAAAAACCTTTAATTAAGAGTTAAAGACTTTAATCTGCCTATCATTTGATTTGATTCCTAAATTTTAATTTTCAAAGAAAAAAATCAGGACACAAACTGCTATCCAACACAAAGCCATGAATATGTGAGCCAAAACAATTGTGGAATCTTTGGCAACAAAACCCTCTACTCTTCAAAATGTTGCAAGAAAAAATGTCTATTCTCCCTGTCTGAGCTCTCAGTTTTTCCTCCACTTTTGCAAGGTTTGCCTACTCAGCAAAGGTGTGTTCATTTTTTTACTTGTTACTGATACCCCTGCACCCTGCGGCTGCATCCATCTCTGTCTCCATCTCCACCCTTCCTCCTGGGAACTGAGATGCATCGTGTAAGTAAGAGGGGGCTTTGTTTCTTTTTTTTTTTTCCTCAGTGAAAAATGGGAGAACAAAAGTGTGCATGCTTCGTTTTCCAATCTGGAAACTTCCCACAATTTGTCAGAAGGAGGCAAAAGGTACTGAGAGGAAAGAGCAGTGTTGTGCTTAGGATGCCAACTGGGGATGAGACTGAAAAGGAGCAAAAGCCTTGGGAGTTTCTCAGATGTATATAATTTGAAATTTGGAAGGGCTCACCTCTGGACCCTTTGGAGCTGTTGGGAAGTGGCGCAGTGGGGGAAGGCGAAATTGCTGAGAGAAGCAAGCTCACTGGCCCGGATTTGATTTAGCCAGGGGAGCAGCTGCAGTGTATGCTGGAGGAAACCAGCCAATTCTGGGGAAGATCTGGGGACCACTGAGATTCTCAGGACACATGGCTCTGGCAATATATGGATGGGGACAGCCCTCATCTTTCCTCATAGGGGTTGAAAATTTGCCCTGCTATAAAAAGCATTGCAGAGGCAGATAATTTCTATGCTAAAAGAAAAGGAAATGAATATAAAATTAATATAGTTCTTACTACATACTAAATAAACTTTAATTTTTTAAAAATTTAGGACAGGGTCTATAAGGTGTACAAGGTCTCACTACATAGATCAGACTAATAGTGGTTCTCTTCTTTTCAGCCTCCCAAGCGCTGGAATTATAGGAGTGCACCACCACACCCAGTCTCAAGTACTGTCTCAGTGCACCCCGAGGGTGGGGCCTGTACCGCACACAGGGATCGAACCCCAGCTGCTGCACTCTGCTGAAGCAGGCGCTTTAGTCCTCTGAACTATCTGGCTGGCCCTAAGTAAACTGTGAGATCTGGGGTTCATAAACATTTTCTATAAAGGGATAGATAGCATATATTCTGGGGTGAGGGCCCATGTGGTTTTAGTAGCAACTGCAACTAAGCTCTACCACTGTGAGACAAAAACAGCCAGAGACAGCATGCAAATAGTGGGTGAGTTCTGAGATCTGATGAAGTTGTATCACTGGACCCTGAAATTTGAATTTTGCTTTTCATGCATCATGGAATATTCTTTTGATGTATTTCAACTCCTTCCCAATGCAGACGTAGAAATCATTCCTAGATTGTTAATGGCACAAAAGTGGGAGGCAAGCTGTGTTTGCTTTTCGTAATAGACCTGAATTTTAGATATTTTTGCATATGTTAATAATTTTAATTCCCATGTCACATGATGGCACAATTTGGCAGAACAGTGAGCTGAGGCACAGAAAGAGGATTTTCACTTATTGTGGACTGACATATATTCCCTCCCAAATTCATACCTTGAAGTCCTAACTCCCAATGACCTAGATTGTGAACTTATTTGTTTATTTGAGAGTCAGCATTTTTCCAGATTGAATTTGTGAAGATGAGGTCAGTAGGGTGGGTCTTGGCTCCATTTGGTTGCTGTTCTTGCAGAAAGGAAAGCTGTCATAGGCTCAGAGATATACATGGGGTGCATTTCCTGGGAAGGCGCGGGCAGGGACTGTAGTGGTGCATCAGAAAGCCCAGGGATGCCAAGGTTTATCAGAAACCCCCAGAAACCAGGCAAGATGCGGGGAGGAAGCTAGTTCTCATAGATCCTAGAAGGAGCCAACCCTTCCTGCACACCTTGATATTGGCTTTCTGGCTTCTAGAACTGTGAGTTGACAAATCGATATTGTTTAAAACATCAAACTTCAAAGTAGTTGCTCAACAATATGCAATCTAAAAACCATCGTTAATTTCCTACCATCTTGTTTTGAAGTTTTGTAACATTTTTATTGCTCTTTTATTATTCTTTTGAAATTAAAAAACAACAGCTTTGAGCTACTTTGATAAAGCAGCTCTGGCAAACTAATACACTGTACCTTTGATGTGAACTTCTAGATGTGTTTTATTTTTTATTTTTTATTTTTTTTGTCTTTTTGAGACAGGGTCTCACTATGCAGTTTTGGCAGTCCTTGAGCTCACTTTTGTAGCCCAGGCTGGTCTCGAACTCGCACCGATCCTCCTGCCTCAGCATTCCAAGTGCTGGGATTACAGGCATGCACCACTACACCTGGCTCTAGATGTGTTTTAGACAAGTCATGATTTTGAACTTTATCAGCTTTTTATTTTTATTCCAGGGCGGGAAGGAACTATATCCTAGGTGGAAGAGAATTTTATAGGACTGATACTTACATATCTTTTCCCCCTATGAGAGTTTTTACAAATTTCTAACATGGAAAAGGTTATCGTAAGATTATATAGAAAATAAGTTATTTTAATTAAAAATGGACAGTCTAGTGTCAGGAAGGACTGATTAGTGCTTTTGAGAAAAAGAATATTTTGCAAGCTAGGTTTTACCCAAGAACACATTTTTATAGCTGACTTAATAAGTCACATGAAAGCAGATTTATTTTAAAAAGTGCTGATGTATCTTTGCCTGGCATGGTATAATTTATTTAACTGCGAATTTTCCATAATCCCACAGTTCTAACAGAAATTGTTGTCCTGCCCTGTGGGATTTGTCTGTCTTCTGAAAATCTTCAGGCATCACTTTTTGCGCAGTCCATTGCTTTTCAATAATTAAACCCCGTGTTCATTATGTTCTGATTTCTAAGGGCATAAATATCACAGGGAAAGAGAATTTTCCATTCATACAAGGATAAAGAAGATGAAGACATGGTAGTCACAGAGAGAAGTATACTGTTTAATTGTATCCAGAATTGTTAAGTAGGACACATACAGGGAAGAGTGCATTTCTTCTACTTCTGAGACTCTATCCCCACCGAGATCTCTATGAAGGCATCAACACCACTGACTCTAATCTTTCGTAAGGAATGCCATCTCCAGGAAACCTAGTGTGGTATACTAGAATGAGTGTCTGAACTTCTCTAGGAATGCAGTTCTTTTTGTAGAGTATACAAACGCTGGCCCTGGGGTGATCAGTTTAGACAAACATAGGATTTCAAGTTACTGTTATTAATTGTACAAATTATTGGGCTTCCCCATGCCATTTCCATACAAGCGCTTATCAGGCTTTGATTGTGCCCCCCTCAAACTCATCTTATGTGTCCCATTTTTACTCCCCTCCTACTGGCCACTTCCCCTTCTCATGGCCTATAGTCTTTCTTCAACCTTCAGAAATCTAGTGCTAAATGGTCATTATCCCTGTAAGTAACTTTGGGCAAGTTACTTACTTAACTTATTCAATTCTCCATTTACTAATGAAGCAGGACAAAAAAAAATATCACCCTCCTGGTTCTTCTTGTTGGATAAAATAAAAAGATCTAAAAATACCCAACAGTATACCCAACAGGAAGTACTCAGTCAGCACAAGTTAAGTTGTTTTCCTCATTCGTCGGAACTGCTTGGTGAGGAGACATGGAGTTGACAGTCCCTAAGCTTTAGCCCTTAGGATGTTGACTTTATGAAAACACAATTTTACATTTGAAGTTCTAGCAATCTAGAAGTATTTTTGTTGAAGGGGTTGATTTTGAAGTTGTGTCCTAAGGTGATTTGGTTGTAAAGGATGGGATCTTATAAATTTTTAACGTATGTTTTTATTTTCATTTTGTAGTCAGAGCAGTTCTCCCTTTGGTTTATCAGCATGGCCAAATCAATCCCTAAATGCGATCTTTATAGTTAGGGCCGGAGATTACAAGGGTTAGGCTAGCATTAAAAGTTGATCAAATTATCCAAAACTAAACTTTAATCATGGCCTTGTCATGTCTTAGCTGTGGAATCCAAAGAAAGGTCACTTTCCCTAAGGTATTCACCTTCTTGGCAAGTAAATGAAAGCAATAATACCTACTTCATAGTATTTTAATATTAAAATGTTACGTACCATATCATATATCAGCAACTTATTGGATGTGTGAATATATCATTTACTAGTTCTGTTTAAGCACTTGGTAAGGATTTATTATTCATTTATACTCTGTAAAGTAGGAGCTGTTATTATGATTTCCACTTAACAGGAAAGGATTCTAAGTAAAAAGAAAAAAACAACAACAACAATATAGTCAGATGTGGTGGTGATTGGATTAGAACCTAGGTAGGTCTGACTTTAGGTTCATGCTTATAACCCAATTAATATGCTCTCTTCTGTTTTGTTCAGTTCTTTTTTTCTCCTCATATCATGGCAGAGCTTAAATGGAAAACTTTGGGTTTCAATGACATATGCCAATATTACATACCCAATATTGCCTTTTGAGAATGTTTTCATAGCTTTCCATCTGCTTTCAAGGTTGAGCATACAGCAGAAAATATTTGAAGGGAGTCACTTCCCAACGGTCTCACTCTGGTATCTTGAACAGTTGAAACCTTAGGTTCCTAGATTCTGCTTGTTCTTGGGCCAGGACCCTAAGGGCAGCACAGACTGTGGGAAGAGAAGGGTTGTATTTGTCCTAGAGTGATTTCTGGGGGAGCAGAGTGATTATCAGGGACCTTGACTGAAGCCTGCCCCTTTAAGTCATGAGTGAAATTAGATTATGCTTGATAAACACAGTGGTATGCCTTAGATGGGAAATAACACTGTACGTCCAAACAAGTCTTAGACATTCTGCACTTGACATGTAGCCTTCCAAGAAGAGATGCCTTGTTGTCCTCATTTTTCTTAACATTTCCCATCTGGCCCTAACTAAGACCCAGTTGGAAACATGAAATGTAATGGATAATTCTTCCTTCAATTTTTAAAGGAGAGAAGGTATCTCAGAAGGAGTTTATTCGCATGGGAATGATGCCAAGAGTTATAATCTGTAGATATATTTTTAACAGAATCTAGATTTTCCTCAAACTATGCTAGTGAACAAGGAATCTGACTCATGTGCTTAATTCAACATTCTGGACATTAGAAAGATAAAGGTTTATTCCCCCACAAAGAATAACTTGCATCTTTCTGGTGTCCCATTTGACTCATGCTACCTACTTTGTACAGCTGATTTATGTGTGCAATCATAAAATCAGAATTTCTTTACATGAAATTCTTTGTAAAGAAATTGAGTTGATAGTAAATCTACAAGTTTTTTTTTTGGCAGAGTTTTTAGGATCTTCTATGTAGGTGTCATGTTACCTGTAAATAATGATATTTAGCTTCTTCCTTTCTTATCTTTATTCATTTCAATTTTTGCTCTTTTCTAATTGTTCTGCATAATGCTTTTTAAAATTTTTTTATTGTTTAAATTTAACAATGGTTATATTACATATTTTCATCATCAGATCAGTTTAGATTGATACATATAGGTATATGAGATTGATCAAACAATTAAACATTAACCTTTCTAAATCCACATTACCTTTTTTTTTTTTTCTTTTCCCCTTTCTTTTCTTTGAAAGATGACATATTGCACATTGTCCTCACAATCATTCTACAGAGTACAGTGTGTGGGCATGACCCATCTCCCTATTGATGTTGCTTAGAAAAAAAAAGAAAAAAAAAGGAAGGAATATATTTCTCTTTGGACTAAGAGGAAGCAGATACATACACAGTCAGAGGTTTTGCAATTGCAGTGGGCCACCAGTGAAGCTTGTGATGTTGGAGGCTATTGAATCTAAGCCTCCTAAAGCTCATCTCACCAATCTAGCTCTG
>PVJA010027877.1:0-18879 GCA_004027025.1 Myocastor coypus
GGCTAACTTTTCATTTGTACAGGGGCTCACAGCTAAGAGTTTGTCTTAGGTCTTGGAGAAGATTTAGGACTTGGACTTTTCAGCATTGATGAAACTGTTAGGACTTTGGCAACTCATAAAGATGGGCTGAAATGCCTTTTGCACAAAGGGATGCGCATGATCTTTGGGGTGTCAGGGGCAGAATGTCATGGTTTGAGTCTAGTTGTCCTCCCAAAGCCTAATGTAGTCAGGACATATTTCTAGAGTTTGTAATTAATTTATAATCCAATGATGGGATTATGGGTGTGAGTGCTTCTGGGATTACGGGTGTAAGTGCTACACACCTTCTGGGGCAGATAGCTGGAATACAATATAAGGAAGGGAGAGAGGTTTGCTCTCTGCCTCTGCTGCCGCAGCTGCTGCCACCACCACCACTGTTCCTCCCTTTGGTTCTTTATCTTTGCTGTTTTCTTGTGCCATGAATAGCTGTCCTCTGCCCTGTGTCAGTCTGCCTTGGACCCAGCAGAGTATGGACTGAAACCTCCACAGACCATGAACTAAATAAATGTTTCCTTCCTTAATTCTAGGTGTCAACGCTTGGTTCCAGCAACAACAGCAAAATATCTGAGACAAACAGTTTCTTTTCCTTTGGCAATATCTATTGTAGATTTTAGGTCTTATTTACTTTTTCAGTTTCTTACCCTAGGGAGACAATGAGGTGTTTGTACACATGAGTTTGACTTATTTCACTTATGAGTCTGTTCTCTTGTGGCATCCATTTACTTGCAAAAACCTCAAGTTTGTAATTCTTTATAGCTGAGTGGTACTCTATTATATGAACATAGCACATCTTTTTATCCATTCCTTCATTGATGGGTGCTTTGATTGTTTCCAAGATTTAGCTGTGACAAATTCTGCTGCTATAAACACGGGTGCATATACAGCACTGTGGTATGATGTCTTTAATTCTTTTGGGAAGATTCCCAGAAATGGGATAGCTGGGTCAAATAGGACCTCTAGTCCTAGTTTTTTTTTTTTTTTATGGGATACCCACCCTAATTTTCACAGTGATTGTACCAGTTTATACTCCTAATAACAGTGGGTTCCTTTTCCCCCACACCCCCAGCATTTGTTATAGGTTGACTTCTTGATGACAGCCATTCCTTGTGGGTTGATATGGAATCTTGGCATTGTTTTAATTTCCATTTCTCAGTTACCAATGATGTTGAACATTTCTTTTTAAAAAAAATATTTATTGAGTACAGGGTCTGTAGGGTCTTACTCTACATAGATCAAACTTGTAGTGATCCTCTTGTTTTCAGCCTCTCGAGTGCTGGGATTACAGGTGTGAGCCACTATGCCTAGTCTCAGTTACACTCTCAGTAGGGCCATGGGGCAGCTCCAGCATGGCATACTGGGGTGGGGTGGGTGAGGTGGGAGGGTCAGGGGTGGCGGAATAATAGAATCATGCTTCCTGCCTGCTGAGCTATCTGGCTGGCCCTCACATTTCTTCATATATTTATTTGCCATTTGTATTTCTTCATCTGAGAAGTGTGTATTTATCTCAGATGCTCATTTTTGGATTGAGTCTTTGACTTTGGGAGTTTGATACTTTGAAATTTTTTTTAAATATGAAGGTGTTGTCTAATTTATTTTTTTAAGATTAATTAATTTATTTTTATTACTTTTAATAAGAAATAACAATATAGTAGTTTCAAAACATGTTAGTAGTACATTTGCAATAATTGACACATTGCATATTGTTGTCCTCATAGTAGTTATACAGAGCACAGGGTGTAGACATGATAAATTTTCTGATCGATATTAGTGAGGAAAAAAATAAAGAAAAAAATTTCTTCTCTTTGAACTGAGAGGAAGTAGTTGTATACATAGTCCAATGTTCCTTATTTGCATTGGGTTACCAGTGAAACTGGCAATGTTGGAGGCTGTTGATTTAAGCCTCTTACAGGTCCTCATACTAATCTAGCTCTGCGTTTTGTGCCTCATAATTAAGATTTTCTGCTGCGTGATCAAGGGCAAGTTAAAGCAAGACCTGTATAACAAAACATTCATCTTTTGTATCTTTCAAGGTCAAATCCCCTCAGGATTAACTTTGGAACCATCTACAGTGCTTTGTAGAACTGTTGTCAGTGTCAGCCATTAGGATGAGTCACGGCCATTGCTTGACCAGTTTGCTTTCTGTGAAAGTCTGAGAGAATGGTTTTTCTCTAGGTGACTCTCCTTAAACACACTATACTTTATTTATCCCTTTCCTCTGAGGTCTCATAATCTCCTTGACCAGAAAATTTGGGATACCACTGAGTTATAGGATATTACAGCACAGGTTCTCTTATGTCCTGAGTCCTCACTGACCTTGGGGGCTCAGGCCAAAATGTTGACTGTCCTAGTAGCCCTTCTTTTTTCTCTAATTTTTGGTCTGTTAACTTACATTCTCAACCCTCCAGCAGAGAAGCTTCATGATACTATTACTCTATAACATAGGTAATAGATCTTAACATCACTGTCTTTCTGAATATCAAGCATCTTAGACTTAGCGTGAAATTGGTATTTTCCATAAATCATTGATATTCTAATAAATCTCTATAGAATGTGATAAAAGCAGTTACATATTTTTACACAGACATTTAGAAATCCAAGGATGTACAAAATTGTAGCCTGTCAAACTTATGGCATTTTGCCTAGTCTCTTACTCGCAATCAATACCCTTTTATTGGTTGTTGTTGTTAGTCAACCATTTACTTGAGAGAGAGGATAGCAGTAACTGAGTTTACATTAGAAGCAGTACACATCTAAAAGACCAGAATGACAGGCATTCCAAGCATATTTTTAGCATTGCACATTGGCATCATTTTTTTTTTTTTTTTTTTTTTTTGAGACCGGGTCTCGCTATGCAGTTCAGGTTGGCCTTGAGCCGACTTTTGTAGCCCAGGCTGGTCTCGAACCCGCACCGATCCTCCTGCTTCAGCCTCCCGAGTGCTGGGATTACAGGGGTGTGCCACCACGCCCGGCACACATTGGCATCATTAATGTGAAAAACCTTTTCAAGGTTCTTAGGAGCAATATTTGATTCATCCTGCGTACATAAATGCATGGTTTTGTTCCTGCTATGTTTCCTCTCTTTGCTGCTTCCAGTCCCTCTACTGTTTAATCCATAAGTCTTTGATTTCCATTCAGCTGTGCTATGCCCTTCCATTTTTATTTCTTCTTTAGAGTTCTTACGCTAGGGAGACTATACAATATTTACACATGTTGCAAGATTTTTTTTTTAAAGAATTTTTTATTTTATTTATTTATTTTTTCTTTTTTCAGAACTTTTGTTTGTTTATTTATTTATTTTTATGGCTGGCTCAGCCTGCCCTGAGGGCAGGGCTGGTGCAGCATGTGGTGCCGGGGATCAAACCGCGGTCCCCGAAGCTGCCCAAGCTTTCCCAAGCAGGCACTTTAGACCACTGAGCCATCCCGCCGGGCCCTGAAAGGTATTTTTAAAAGGAGGTAATAATATGTTACAAATTAATGACAGAAGCATGTAGTAGGCTCCTGACATGGAGTACCACTTTGAACAACTAGTCAATGTCGAGTAGACGGATGTAAGACTCTTACAAACCAACGAAAGGGTGGTAGACATGAAGTTAGATCCCTGAAAGGCAGGGATGATTCAATTAAAATAATCTAGGGTTATGGGATACCATTGGATTAAGTGATAATCCATGATCATTTCCATAGATGCTGAAAAATAATGATAAAATTCAGCGCACATTCCAATCATGTACTTTTGATAAGACCAGAAATATATTCTTTTAGCATATTAATATTTTAAAAAATCAAGTTCTATTGGACTCTTGAAAGGAGCAGTTAATGCTTAAAGCTTTTTCTCCTTTTATTTTTTAAAATAATTTTTTGACCAATTTTTCATGCTTATACCTGGAAATCTGAACAACTAATTTGAGAACAACAACATGCAGTATAACAACCATTGTTGAATTGCTATCATTTTGTTTAGTGAAATTCTGTATCATTTCTAATGTCTTTATGACTTTTCGTTGCCTTTAAAATTAAAAACAAATAAAAAAGAACCCTTACAGTGAATAATCCTACAAACAGTTCTTTAAAAACAGAAATAAATTAAGATGCTGTCTTAATGTTATTGTTGAATATTTGCTTAAAAAAATCAAACTAGGGGCCCAGCAGTATGGCTCAGTGGTCTAAAGCGCCTGCTTAGGAAAGCTTAGGTGGCTGCACGGAGCATGGTTTGATCCCTGGCACCACATGCTGTGCCAGCCCTGCCCTCAGGGTAGGCTGAGCTGGCCATAAAAATAAACAAACAAACAAAAGTTGTGAAATAAGAAAAATAAAATAAAACAAAAAATTCTAAAAAAAATCAAACTAAAAATTACAACATAAGAAGATTATATATTGGCTCATGAAATCAAAGCACTCATTTTCAGGTGGTACAAATATAAGTGACCCTGCTGAAAGTCGCTGGATACCAAAAAAACAATCACTAAAAATCAATGTTATTCCTGTTTCTCAAATTGGCATCTGTTTAATTATGACATGAAAGAATATGGTCTCCTTGGCAATAAGATTAACAAGGGGTGGAGCATGAAGTAATGAGAAAGTTACAGCAGGAAGTTACTCGAGAAAATTTGATGCAATGCACTAGGCTGTTTTCATACATGGGAATAAGTTTTCCTTTTTTTGGTCTTTTTGAGACAGGGTCTCACTATGCAGTTCAGGCTGGCCTTGAGCTCACTTCTGTAGCCCAGGCTGGTCTTGAACTTGCACCAATCCTCCTGCCTCAGCCTTCCAAGTGCTGGGATTACAGGTGTGCACCACCGCGCCCAGTTTGGGAATAAGTTTTCTGAAGTTGTTAGTCCTCTCCGGATCCAGTTAAAATCTCTAGAAGATGTTACACAGAACATATAAAAAAGAACAAAGGTTAATAATTATAGAATCCATTTAAAAATGATCATACAGTAATATAAACCTAATTTTTTTCCCCCTTTTGAAACAGGGTATTGCTATGCAGTTTAGACTGGCCTTGAGCTCACTTTGTAGCTCATGCTGGTCTCAAAACACATGAACAGCTGTGTGCCACCACACCCAGATAAATAATTTAAATAGGTGGATAGAGGCAGTGACAGTAACATAGGAGAATAGGGCATGGCAAAGCCTACTGGGAAATTAGGCAGAGGCTTTTCGTCCTAAGCTCCCAGGACGCATGTGCAGAACCATTTCCTAATCCCTGCACGAGGACTTCTCTCGAGAACTCAGGCATCTTTTCAGTAGGATGGTATAGACCTGGGGTCAGCCTGAGATGCGGGGCCCACACCAGCCCTCAGGACCCCTGGGTACAAGTTCTCAAGGGTTTCCTCACTATGTGCCCAGCATGAAAGGATACAGCTGCCATCATGGTTTCCTCCAGCTAACCTGCCCCGCTCTCTCCCGGGAGTTCTTTAATCTTGTGTTTTCTTCTCTTACTCTGCCTGAGCTTGCTCTGCAGAACCCAGTCTCTCCCGCATTCTCCACTTTTACTTTTTAAAATAAATGTTGCCACTGCCTTTTGCTCTCACTTTCACTCCTTGTTCAAGACGAGAAGAACCTGGAGTCCAACCCCAGAAGGAGATGCAGGAACCTCAGCGTCTGGGAATGTTTATTCAGCAAGCTGCTTTTGGAAGGAGATGTCTGATAACGGCAGGGTGGATTTTCCTGGAGTGTGTAAGTCACAGGGTCCCAACCCTCCTTGCGCAGACCCTCCCAGAGCCTGGCAGGAAGCCCAGCAGCACGTTTTCTTGGTCGTTTGTTTTCATAACTTTTATATAAGTAAGTATATCTTCTTTGTGAGAGCCCCTGCCAAATGTTCTGATCTTCATGTGCTAAGATATGTAAACCTTCCATACCACATAGACAATTATGTTACAAACCTATACAAATAAATGATACAAGCAGAGTAGATAAGTGGATCAGTGAGATAAAAAATCAGTAGAACAGAAAAATCAGAAGTAATTTTTCTAATCATTATTGGTACAAAAAACTTTCTTCTCATTCAACTAAGAGAAAGTAGGTGTATACATAATTCAGTGTTCCATAATCACAGTGGGTTACTGGCAAAGCTGGCAATGATGGAAGCTGTTGGTTTAAGCCTTTTACAGCTCAGCATTCTAATCTAGCATTACATTTTATGCCATGTCTATACTCTAGGCTCTATATAACTACTAGGAGGACCACAATACGCATTGTCTCAAATACTGGAAGTGTACTACTAACGTGTTTTGAAACTGTCACATTGTTATTTCTTATCAAATGCAATAAAAACTTTTAAATAAAAAAAGAGTACCATAGTTTTCAATATAAAGGTCTTTTACTTCCTAGCTTGATTCTGAAGTATTTCATTTTTCTCAGATGCTATTTTGAAGGATGTGGTTTCCTTAATTTCTCTCTGAATCAATTTATTATTTGTGTACAGGAATGTTATTTCTGATTGTTAAATTTTTATCCAGCTATATCAGTTCATTTGGTTATTAAATCTAGAAGTCCTTGGTTTAAAAAAGAAAAAAAAAAAAAAAAGAAAAATCAGGAGTAAATAGATGCTATATGAAATTTAAACCTAGAACAAAATGTTTTGGAAACATGATGAAAGAATAGATGGTATAAGACGCAGTAGTGGGTCAATCCAGGCAATACACAGATTCCCAGCAGGAGAGGTGGCACTCACACAGCATGTTGACCACCCCTGTGTGGGCTGCTGCCCCCGTGAGCATGAACTTATGAGCAGCCCTGCCACGGTGAGGAAATTGGAAAGTATACTGAGATCCACGCTCTGGGCTATCTTGAACTCCAGATGAGTTAGGACATTCAGTCTAAGATGTTGGATTATAGCCTGAGCTCCTGAGGATAGCAGGGACACCAGACATCACTTCTTTTCCACTATCAAAAAAGAAAAAACAAGCTATGTATGACGGTGCACGCCTGTGAATCCCAGTGCTCAGGAAGCTGAGGCAAGAGGATTGCCATGAGTTGGAGGCCAGCCTTGGGCTACCTAATAAGTTCAAGGCCAGACTAAACTGGAAAGGAGACCTTGTCTCAAAAAAACCCAAAAAACAAAAAACAAAAAACAAACAAACAAACAAACAAAAAAACCCCAAAAAACGTAAACCGATCAAACTGAAAATCCCCAAAAAGTAAAAAAAATTTTTTTAAATAAAAAAAATATATATATGTATTTAATTTTAAAAATTAATTTGTTGTAACTGTTGCATAAAAACATAAGACTTATACATGTTGATGTGGTGTGACAGTTTACCGTTGTGTCAAGTTGAGTAAGAAACTCCCAGCTCTTTGGCTTACAATAGTTCTGGGTGATGGTGATGGATTTATTGAAAAGGGAAGCCCTGGGCGTGAGAGGCACCAACCAATAGCCTTGTAGCTTGGGTGGAATAAAATGGGAAAGAAAGCAACACTGTTTTTGTTTGTTTGTTTTCTCCCAGAGGAGCTATAGTCTTTGCCATTGACTCGGTATCAATCTCCTGGCTTCCAGGGCAGGCTCTTTGGCTTCCTGATAGGGACTCACACAGGACTCCACCGTGAGCCCTGGACTTTGAACCTCTGAGAAGATCCTCTGGGTCTCTAGCAAGCGGCTTGGAGTGGTTGACACGCTATGTCACCTTGAGAAGGAAACAGCTACACAAAATTGGCTCAGTGAGGCCCCTCCCTACGGCATGGAGGGCGTGCCCTAGAGTGACTCAGCACAAAAAGGGTATAAAAGGGAGTCGAGGAAGGCTTCTGTGCGCCGCTTCCTCCGAAGAGCTCTGGTCCTTGCAGTCAGGGTGGAAGGAAGAGAAGCTGGCTAGACGCCGCCGCCGCTGCCCCTCCCGTTGCTCTTCGCTGTTTTCTGCCACCGTGAATGGCTGCCCTCTGCCATGGGCCAGTCTGCCTTGGAGCCAATGGAGTATGGGCTGGAACATAATGATTACTTTTAATATTATTTCATTAGTTTATTTTTTCTGTATATAGTACAAGGTCTATGGGGATCCTCCCGTTTTCAACCTCCCAAGCACTGGAATTACAGGTACGTGCGCCACCATACCAAGTCTCACTTGCTGTCTCAATATACCCCAGCATGAGGCTGGCACCGCCCTGGTCCCTTCGCCCACCTGTGCAGGTGCTTTAATCCACTGAGCTATCTGGCCAGCTCTTTTTGCAGTGTAATTGAACAATGAAATACTTGTCTTACTGCCCTGGCTCACTTTGCTTACCATGCTACTCTTAGCCTTGTTATTGCCAGTGACAGGGTTTATCCTTGTTCATGGCTAACTAGTATTCTCCCGTGAGAACTAAAACCAGGCTTGGTCATTATGATTGTGTACAATTTTTAGGCATTGAAAAATAACACTCTTGGAAGACTGATTTAGGAAAAATGTATGAAACAATAAACAAAAACCCGAAGTTCAGGATGGCACAATTTATACAACACCAAAAATAAACACATGAAAAGGTGTTGGGTTTCCAGATTAATTAATGAAATGAGGTGCCATTAAAACTGTTCACATTATGAAGATGTTTAAATGCTTAATGCCTCTTGCTGGCAGCCTTTGGTTACAGACCACGCGTGCACAGTGAAGGTAATTTTCTTTGGAACAGAAACGAAAGAGACACGTGTTGGCAACAGAAGGAGAGAACCGTAAAGACACGTCTACCATTTATCCCCGCATCTAATATTGGAGGAAAAGCAGTGCACACAAAAGGGAACGTGGAACGCTGAGCTGTGAGTTCTAGGTGGGAATACTGCACAGCGAGGTGTTCTGGGAAGGTGGTTTCATTTCTCCCGATGCTTGGTTTCCCACTGGTTAGGCCGGGATGCCGCCGCACCTCAGAGAGCGCGCTGAGGTGGAGGCCCTAGTGTGTGGCAGACTGGGAAGCCCTGCATTTCCGTGCACTTTGTTCCTCTGCAGGCGCCTCTGTTTTTGCTGCAGCGACACAGGATGCTGAGGTCTCTCTTATGGGCAGTCTGCAATAACTCACTGAGACATGGCTTTCATTTGTGTAAGTTCTTTCACTTTTTCTGCCTCTGGGGCCGAGTCGTGACAGGCCCCAACCTAGGGGTTGACCATTGTGGAGGAAAAGACAAGCCCAGTTAGCCGTTAGCTTTTTCCTTGGACTGTGGAGCCAGGTATGGATTTGCCTTGTGGCATCGGCGCCTCAGGCCTCAAGGAACACAAACTTTGCCATTAGCTGCTGTTAGGACTGCGATGCAGAGTTCACTCAGGGTCCCTCTCAGGGGATTCCACATTTGCATTCTTTTTTGTGTGCTTTCCATAGGAAAACAGGGTCAAATTAATGTTGTCTCCCTCAGATGGGCAGATGACTGCCGGCATGTTTATAGGAGGGTAATTTGCTTTAATGAACAATCCGAAGCCACCTAAGTGCCTAGCATAAGAGGAGTGGCTGAGCAAATGGCACTGTAATCATCCTGCGGAAGAGCTCGCTGTCACTGAAATGGAAAATTATGTGGATTAGGAAAGACACAGAAAAATATTTGATATAATGTACATGGGGAACAAAAGCAGAATACAAAACAGCACATATTTTACAATTGCATTTATCTGTCCAGAATCAGATGGAAGTGAAAAGCAAACACTTTTATTATGGCAAGAATTTTGGGTACATTTTAAAATGTCTTTAATGATTTCAAAATATTGTGTTAGCAGCCAGAAAACCAAACCAAAACAAAACAAACAACAAAACAAAACAACCCCCCAAACCAAATCAAAGGCAAAAAGCAAAAACAAACCAACCAACCAACCAAACAAACAAACAAAAACCAACAACAAAACCGGAAACCCAAAATACACACACACAGCAGCAAAAAAAAAAAAAAAAAAAAAAAAAAAAAAAAAAAAAAAAAAAAAAAAAAAAAAAAAAAAAAAAAAAAAAAAAAAAAAAAAAAAAAAAAGGCTGCTGTGCAGAGAGAAAAAACAGGTGGTGATTCTGTTCTGTTAAAATGTATTTAAAAAATTGATTTTTGGCCAGGCATGGTGGTGCAGCCCTATAATCCCAGCACTTGGGAGACTGAGGCAGGAGGGTTGGTGTGAGTTTGAGTCCAGCCTGGGCTACAAAATTAAGCTCAAGGCCAGTGCATAGTGAGACCCTGTCTCAAAAAGAAAAGAAAAAAAAAAATATATATAATATATATATAATATAATATATATATTTTATATATATATCATATATAATATATATTATATATATTATATATATATTATATATATATATATTTTTTTCTTCTTCTTTTTGAGACAGGGTCTCACTATGCAGTTCAGGCTGGCTTTAAGCTTACTTTTGTAGCCCAGGCTGGTCTCAAACTCACATCGATCCTTCTGCCTCAGCCTCCCAAGTGCTGAGATTACAGGCGTGCACCACCACGCCCGGCAAAAAAAAGATTTTTCTTAGTATCTATTTGCAGTACAGAATGACAACCTTTGTCATAGGGTTGGTGCGTAGCACATCGGAACTCTCTGTGCACCCACCTCAGCTCCCCTCTTCTCCCCTCCTTCTGCGTGTCTGACTCCTTTCTCCAGTAAGAGAAAGTGTGTTTACGTGTGCATTAGTCAGGGCTCATGTCTGCTTTGCCTGCAGCTGGGTCCATTCATAGAAGAGGTAAAACCTGTGGTGTGAAGTGGGGAAAACAGCTTTGGTGTACACCTGCAGGGTCTACTGGCTCTGGGAGGTTACCAGTGTGGCTCTGTGATGGGCCCTTCTACAAATAATCTTGGGTCGTGCACCACAGTGTAGGGACCATGGCCTATCCACCTGGAAGCTGTCCATGTCAATCCCAAAGAAAATGAAGTTGAAGAGTCAGGGTATTTATTCAGATAAGCCAGCCTTCCAACGTTGAGTTGTCTTGATCAGTATTCACTTTAGTCTAATTGGTTTCTTTCTCTCGATGGGAAATAGAATAATACTAGCTACCCTGAGTTCAGTCCCTGGTACCACACACACACACACACACACACACACTCATGCATGCATGCACACACACACATACAATAATAATAATACTAGCTACCAATTTGTAAGTATCTTCCCCTCCCCCAAGGTCATCTTTGTTGGTGAATTCTATATGTGAAGTGATTGTGTTCTTTAGTGTAGTGGTTCTATACAGATAGCACACCACAAAAACAATATCTGAACAGACCCCAGGTTGGATACATGGTTGACACTTAATAAATAAATAAATTAATAAAAAATATTCTTGATTGATATTTTATAATCGTGAAATGTAACTCTGTTGCACAGGCAGGGTGCTTGTTATTTATTATGAGCCAATAAATAACTGACCTTTAAGCAACTTTAAAAGCTGATAATTTTCCATCTAATACGTAGTCTTCGTTGTTCAGAATAACTTGCAAAGGATGTTCAGTTGTTGTAAAGACTACTTCATTTTTAGACCCTTCTAAAGCATTGCAAGCCCAAATTGATTCAACCCAGTAGTTGCCCTTTTATTTGCATGTCAACACATCTGTAGTTTTAAATGCAAAATCCATTCTGCAACATAAAAAAAATCACCTATGGGAATTAGGGAATTCTACTTTATTTTAGTGACTCACAACCTAGAGTTAATAAGAATAAAAATATAATTTACCTGCCAGATAAACATGTTCTATTTATAGAAACCATGTAAGGCCAATAATTTTTTAAAATTTGTTAATTATTTATTTTTTCTTGTTTCAGCACTTTTATTTGTTTATTTATTTATTTTTATGGCTGGCTCAGCCTGCCCTGAGGGCAGGGCTGGTGCAGCATGTGGTGCCGGGATCAAACTGCAGTCCCTGCAACTGCCTGCAGGCGCTTTAGACCACTGAGCCATCCTGCCGGGCCCCAAGGCCAATAATTAAATACATAGATCTTTAAAGCATAGTTTTCGGTTGTAGTTTCTAAAAATCACTTTTTAAGAATTAGCTCTTGCCGGGCGTGGTGGCTCATGCCTGTAATCCCAGCACTCGGGAGGCTGAGGCAGGAGGATTGGTGCGAGTTCGAGACCAGCCTGGGCTACAAAAGTGAGCTCAAGGCCAGCCTCAACTGCAAAGCGAGACCCTGTCTCAAAAAGACAAAAAAAAAAAAAAAAAAAAAAAGAATTAGCTCTAATTTTTTTGAAATGGAGAGAAAATCAAGAGGTTAGAGACTTTATTTTCTCAAAGAACCTAGCAGTTTATTAATAAAAACAAGTCAATTTTAGTTCCTGTTGTTAGTTGTTATATATCAATATGCTGTGGCCGTAAATTGAGAGGCAAAGATGGAAACGTTGATTTTAATGAAGCGCCCTTTGATTTTTCCTGCTTCTTTTCATGTGCATTTTATACCTACAGCAAAGCATCTGGGCATGATCAGACATCATGCTAGAAAGGGATTCAGAAAGCAAACATTTTGTTTTATCTTTTGTTTTCCTTCCTTGCCCTTCTGGCTATCAATGAGCTGCAAATGAAGGGCACAGTGACAAGTATCAATTTTTGCAGTGTACTGAAATTCCAGGCATTTGCGTCAATACACATTGTTGCACAGAATGCAGGTCCATCGCCACAAGACTGGTGCCCATCCATAAAGGGAGCCTAAGTCAGGATTCTTCGGTGGTAGGAGGATAAAAATTCAGTAATTCAGGTTGCATTCACATTTTGAAGAGAATTATGTGGATATCAAGGAAGGTAAAGTATCTGACTGCATCACTAGACATTCTGACTCTAATTATCACAAAGTTAATTTATAATGGGATAACAAGATGAGAAAGATAATTGTATCTTCAAGTGAAGCCTCATGATTTCACGGGGGAAAGCCACCTTCTTTGTCACACTGTAGAAAAGACAGGCATTGCCCCTTTCTTCTAAAATGATTCAGAAGCTAAGAACACGTTTATGATAAATAGGCAGCTATTGGGGTGGAGCAATTTGGGCTTGCAATGCTTTAGAAGGGTCTAAAAATGAAAGAGTCTTTAGAACAACTGAACATCCTTTGCAAGTTATTCTGAACAGCAAAGTCTACATATTAGATGGAAAATTATCAGCTTTTAAAGTTGCTTAAAGGTCAGTTATTTATTGGCTCATAATAAATAACAAGCACCCTGCCTGTGCAACAGAGTTACATTTCACGATTATAAAATAGTAATCAAGTATATTTTTTAAAAACATGCTCTGGAAGAAAATGATATATTTCAGAAACTCCACAATACATTATGTACAATGTCTGATATAAAATAAAAAACCCAACTATCCATCATAAGAAGAAAAACATGACTGTTAATAGAGGAGACCAACAAGTCACCAGAAGTAAATTACCCAGATACTGGAGTTAGCAGCCAGAAGTTTCAGAATATAACCCCTCTGTCTTAGTTACTCTTCTATTGTTGCTGGGACAAATACCCAGCACTCAAAATGAAGGAAGGAAAGGTTTATTTAGCTCACAGTTTGTGGAGGTTTTAGCCCATATTCGGTTGGCCCAAGGCTGAGTGGAACAGAGCAGAGAACATCCGGTTCATGGCGGTGGAACAGCAACAAACATGGTGACAGAGGCAACGAACCAAGGGAGCAGAGAGCCATAGCTTCAGTCTGTCTGTCTGTCTCTCTTCATATTCTGATCAGGCTCTCTGCCTTAGGATATCCACCCTAGACCACACCTATAGTCCCAGCTGTCAGACTGACAATCCCATCAGTATTAAAACACATAATCCTGGGGCCAGCGAGATGGCTCAGCTGTCTAAAGTGCCTGCTTAGGAAAGCTTCGGCAACCACAGGGACCCTGGTTCGATTCCTGGCACCACATGTTGTGTCAGCCTCACCCCCAGGGCCAGCTGAGCTGGCCATTAAAAGAAAAAATAAACAAACACATAATCCCAGGGATCATGAATCAAGTCTCAATCTATAGGGACCATGCCCCAGGATTGTTCGAGGCTTTGGGAGGACAACTAGACATAAACTATAACACCCTCCTTGTGCTTTAATAAGCAGAAGAAAATAGTGGTTAACAATGAACAAAATGGTCAAGTACATGCAAGATTTTCAAATGAGTCAGGATAAGGCCAGGGAGATAGCTCAGTGGTCTAAGCACCTGCCTGGCAAGTGCAAGGACCTGGGTTTGATCCCTGGTACTGCACACTGTGCCTGCTTTCTGGCTAAAGAAACAAGACATGGTGATGTGCCTGTGATCCCAGTGCTGGGAAAGTTGAGACGGAAGGATCACTAAGTGTCCAAGCTGTATACCAAGATCCTGCACCAAATCAATCAATCAATCAATCAATCAATCAATCAGATGAGTCCGGATATACCAAGCAGCTTATTACACCATTTATGATGGCACATAGTGAAGATGACCCACCAAACCTTGCTCCTGATTCAGGAATGCTGTTCACCATTTTTTTTTTTTTTTTTTTAGTTGCACCCTTCAAATCCGGGTACTTTTCTGTCTTTTAATTTTATTTCAAAAAAAAAAAAAAAAAAGAAAATAATCTTAAAAGACATTTTTATTTGCATGTTAAACACCTCCAGGGGGGTGTAACTCCCATTTTTTTTCTTTAAAAATGTTAAAATGCTCCATGTGATTTCTTTTCGGTTACCCAGAGACGGAGGTTCAGGATCCTGACGAGTTTCCTAAGTTACCACTGACATCCGCTACAAGTAAAAGAGGAAAATGATCGGGAACATAAAAACTCTTAGAGTCAAGATATTTTTACCGAGAGACTGTTGTTTCAAAAATTGGCAATTGTGTCTTGGTCTCAGGAGGATGCCAAATACTGGCCAAAGAACTATTCAGTGAGCGCTCCAGATAGACCACCTGCCACAGGCTTGCTAAAAACCCTACTAAGTGTTGGCATTTTTCTGTCAGCAGCGCCTCAGTAACCACCCTGAGTGACAGTGTCCAACGTGGCCCAGGCTGGGGTGCCAGCTGCTGGCTGTTACCTGATTTCATCTGTGTTTCCTCTCTGCCTCAGCTGGAACGGAACACAGAGGTACGAAAACATCTTCCAATCCAGACAGGAAGGTGCTCTCTTCTCTCACCCTCATAAACAAAGAAGCAATGCCACCCTTCATTTATTGTTCTCAGTAGAGACTTAAGCACAGTACATCAAACCAGAAAACAATTTTTTTCGCCCCAAAGATTTCTGATGTCCACTTTAGTTGCTTCAGGTTTCTGTGTCTGAGAACAGTCTTCAAAGGGAAGACACCAGGCATTTCTCTCCCAACATTTTCAGCTACCTGGTGTGAAATACTCTTCCAACTCCAAAGTGTTTATTTGTGCAGAGCAGTCAGAGGCTTCACCTGACTGATGTCCCTTCTGGATACGTTTTGTCAGGCAGCAGCAGCCCCAGGAGACACCAGCTTATTACGAATTGTTTTGTGGGCAGGGCACACAATGGACACAGATTAGATTCTTGCTCTTGGTTTCCTAATGATATATTTTAGAGCCAATATACAGAAACCCAGGGAGAAATATGCTCTGAGACTCCTGAGCAGGGTAGACAAAGCATGACAACCGTTGTACAAGGACCAAATCCAGCCAGCTGCCAGTCTCTGTACAGCCCGCATGAACTAAGGGTGGCTGTGGCATCTTCAAAGGGTAGGAAAAGATAAAAAAAAAAAAAAAAAAAAAGAAAAGAAAAGAGAGAACATTGCTTTGTGACACAGGAAAATTATA
Source organism: Myocastor coypus (assembly GCA_004027025.1). NCBI lineage: Eukaryota > Metazoa > Chordata > Mammalia > Rodentia > Myocastoridae > Myocastor > Myocastor coypus. The sequence goes on from PVJA010027877.1 coordinate 15,679, forward strand.
TGAAATTTCTATTTCACTCTTCATAAGTAACTGGAATGGGGCCACACTAACACATACTGTCTGGTGGTTCCATTCTCCTGAAGCAGACCTACCATAGACCCTTTGGCTTGTAAAGCCTAACATACTTATTATTGGGTCTTTTACAGAAGATTGCTTGTTGTTATAGAGAGCTATGCCTTCCGAAAGATGTTGAAGTCCAAATGCCCAGTGTCTGTGAATACAGCCTTGTTTGGAAACAAGATCGCTGCAAGTGGTCAAATTAAGGTGATATCATTACGGTGGGTCCTGACTCAACAAGTCCTTGTGAAAATGAGAAATTTGGACTCACACAGACACAGACACACACGAGTAAAATGCCACGTGAAGATAAAAGCACAGATCAGGGAAGGCTGAACAGTGCCACCATGGCACCGGAAGCTGGGAAGGAGGCCTGGTTGGGTCTTGCTCTGTAGTTCTTAGGAGAAAGCTGCCCTGCTGACACGCTGGTCTTGGACCTCAGGCTAAGCTGGAGTATAAGCCCTGGGTTAGTAGCCGTGGGCCAGAGCTGCCTTTCCAAGCTGATCTGCCTTCTCCTGATCTGCCTCCCTGCCCCCCACTCCACTGAAAGGGCTTGTGGAGAGGGTCTGATTTCAACAAATGTCATACACAGGTTCTCCTTCCTTCCCACCACACCCGTGGGCGGGCCAGTGGGAGAGTGACCTGTGCTCATGCCGAGAACAGGATCCTCAGAGTCTGGAGCCTGTGCACTCCGGCACTCATTCCATGTGACGCACACCTTATTTTTCTCAATAACAAATGAATCAGGAGCTGTCAGTTAAACGCCCACCTGAATCAACTTCTCATAGCCTCCTATTCAAAAATTATAATTTTTAAGGAGAGGCTTTCTTTTGAAAGATAAAACAAGGATGGTTACATGTGATTTTCTTTCCACCAACATTTTCAAAAACCTGCACCAGAGGAAGTGCCCAGTGGGACTTTCTCTTGAATTCAGGGAAACTTTTACATTTTCACTTTAATCTTCCTCATACTCAAAAAGAAGAGATTAAATATCTTGGCTTCTTTTAACTACTTTTGAAGGAGTCAAAGATGCTTTCAAAGGACAACTCAGTTAAAAAATTTCATGAAATTGAAGTACCACAGGAATAAGCAAATGGTCCTGATCTATGGTTTACAGCTAGTTATCGAAAGTATTCAAAGGTGACTGCATCACTTGTGTAAGTCACTGTCATGTATAGGAAGCTGTTAACACAAGTGTGAAAACCTCTGGGTACATGCTAGACAGAGGAGAGGGTGATTCCTTGCTTAGATAAAGCAGTTTTGGGATTCTTTCATAAATGATTGGGTTTATAAACGTTTGCTGGTCACGTATTGTGCTAGACTGTGGAAAAACAAAGCTCTTATTAGTAATCAAACAAAAGATTTACTGAAAAACTTCTAGATGCTCTGTTCTAACTCTGGTGCTAGGAGAACAAAAACATACCGAGATGAGAAACTTTGACCTCAGTAAATTCAGGGAATTCATTTTTAATTTGCTTGCAAAGATTAAAATAAAATCACACAGCTAAGACCTAAATGAACGGAAGGACTTGTAAGTATAGTTGGTGTTCTGAGCAGGCGAAAGTCCTTGCAGCTGGTGTGGAGACGCAGGGGCGCAGAGCACCATGAACTCGGCTGCAGCTTGAGAAGGCTATGAACGGGGCGGAAAAGAGAGCTCGGCGTGGGTCTATGCGCGCGTCCAGAGTCCTGGCACTCTAACTCTCCGGTTCTCTGCCAGGCAAATAGCAAGGAGGCGAGGGACTGTCTTTTGTTCAGTGCTCTTTTACAGGGGTCCACTGCCAGTTTCCACAGAATTGGGGGCTCATTACAGATTGTTGATTGAATTCACTGTTAGTAGAAACCTGGCAAAAGTACCTGACATAGCTGGAAGGTATGGGGAGTCTTCCCAGAGGTGTGTATCAAGGGTTTGGACACAGGATGTCTTTCTTTCTTTCTTTCTTTCTTTCTTTCTTTCTTTCTTTCTTTCTTTCTTTCTTTCTTTCTTTCTTTCTTTCAAGATTTTTTTTATTTATTTCTCTTAAACCTCATTTATTTGTTTGTGTTATGACTGGCTCAGTCCACCCTGGGGTGGGGGTGCACAGCATGTGGTGCCAGGGATTGAGGAGCGGTCGCAGCACTTGCCTGAAGTTTTCACTGCAAGTGCTTTAGACCCTTGAGCCATCTCGCTGGCCCATAACTTTGTTATTCTATTTTATTTATTTATTTATTTATTTATTTATTTGTTTGTTTGTTTGTTTTTGGTGGGACTGGGGTTCAAACTCATGACCTTGCACTTGCTAGGCAGGCACTTGTGCCATGGGAGCTATCTCCCCAGCCCTGGACACAGGATATATTTCTTACCCAAAGTTTTCTCAACAGGTCAGCTTCCTACAAGATTCAGCCCACAGAATGTATTTTTTTTAAAAAAATTTTTTTTCTTGTTTCAGAACTTTTGTTGGTTTGTTTATTTTTATGGCTGGCTCAGCCTGCCCTGAGGGCAGGGCTGGTGCAGCATGTGGTGCCGGGGACTGAACCACGGTCCCTGCAGCTGCCTAAGCTTTCCTAAGCAAGCACTTTAGACCACTGACCCATCCTGCCAGGCCCTTTTTTTTTTTTAATGACATGCGGGAAGGTCCAAAGCCATTTCACAACCTAGGGCTACCTGGATTCTTGGGATGGCAGGTTCGGGGCCCAGAGGCATTTCCTTTTCTACTTAGGACTAGGTCTTCCAGTCGTTTGAAGTAAAACTGGCTTCCACAGAAGAAGAGGATGTAATTTTGGTCCCAGCAAGTCCAGCATCTGGCTTTCAAGCCCAACAGGATACAGAGATTCAGGGCCCTCCCCACACTGCAGTGTCACTGTCCATCTCGACATCACAGCAGAAGGACCCTTGTCACACTAGACCGCAGCCTCTGGGCTCTTGAGATGGGGCTGTGTCCTATTCGACCCAGTGCTAAGAACAGCAAATACTGCTTGTCTTTACTAGAATGATATATTGTTCTTCATAGTTAGCATTACTTTTTATTTAAAAATATAGATTACATCACAGTGTTATTTATCCTTGGTTCCTAAAGCTTGTGGGCAGCTCCTGCGATCTTCTGGCCAGAGCTGGAGGGCAGAGCACCTGCTTAACATGCCTAAGGCCTAGGCATTGATCCTTAGCAC